>JABMDN010019719.1:0-10691 GCA_017165825.1 Hepsetus odoe
AAAATACATAAGGCTATAGTCTTACCTTCGTGGGCATTTTGGACCGTTCTCAAAAGTTCTTAGTTTTCATAGAAACACACTTAAACTGAGTCCATAATGTGCGCTCATGGTGTTTCAAAATAGATTATTGCATTGTTGTGAAGATAGTGTATTTTGAAAATTGCGACAACATTGGATCCTCCCTGAAGAAAAAAGCTATTATTTCAGAAAATACACTTTAATTTGATGTGAAATCTTTGGAAACCACTAAAGAATGTCCCGATTAATCCATTAAACTCCAAATGAAGTCAGAAATTGAACCCGCATTTTTGACAAAAATTGCCAAAATACATAAGGCTATAGTCTTACCTTCGTGGGCATTTTTAATTGTTCTCAAAAGTTCTTAGTTTTTATACCAACACACTTTAATTGAGTCCATAATGTGCACTCATGGTGTTTCAAAATGAATTATTGCATTGTTGTAAATAAATTGGATTTTGAAAGTAGCGAAAACATGGATCCATCCAGAAGAGCAATACTGATATTTCAGAAAATACACGTTTATTTTATTTGAAATGTTTGGAAACCATTAAAGAATGTCCCGATTAATCCATTAAAATCCAAATGACGTCAGAAATCGAACCTGTATTTTTTTACAAAAATTGCAAAAATACATAAGGCTATAGTCTTACCTTCGTGGGCATTTTTGGACCGCTCTCAAAATGTCTTCGTTTTCATACAAACACACTTTAACTGAGTCCATAATGTGCGCTCATGGTGTTTCAAAATGAATTATTGCATTGGAGGACCAAGGAGTAGGTTTTTGGATGTTGTGAGAGAGTACATGCACTTAAACTGAGTCCAAAATATGTGCTCATGAGTTTGATGATGGAATATTAATTTTTTTTTTTAAGATTATTTAATTTTATTAATTTTCTGTCAAGTGTGATTGTGTGCTTTCGAGATTTGTGTTCCTGTAATAAAACTCCTTGTATTTTCATTATTTTCCTTTTTTCTGTGTGAATCACTCGAGCCTGAGCTCTGCTGATGGATGTTTCTTTTTCTTTTCTGCAGACGTTGGTCTTGACAGGAGTGACGATCAGGTAATTTATTATTTATTTTTTTTCCTGCAGGTTCTTTCTTGTTCAGTCCGTCTTATGGTTTAACGGCAGCAGGATGACTAAAACTATTAATGTTGACAAACATTACGGAGGGAATGTAAATGAAGTTCTGTCCTTTCTTGGAGTAGAGTGCTTTGCTTTTTGAGACAGCTAGTCCAGCCTAACGTGTTCCTAAAATATTCTAAAACGTGGGGAAATAAAACACTTTAAGTAAATTTGTCGTATTTTCTTTTGCCTGATTGTTATTTTGAAACAGAAACCTGGGCTTTCAAATGGAAAAAATGGGGGGAAAAAATAACAACGGAAGCAAAGGTTTTCTACCCTTCAGCTATAACGATTAAAATGATTCCTGTGATTTGAACAGAGGTGCTATTAGAGGTGGGTCGGTCTAAATAGGAGAATCGTCCGCAACAGAAAACACACAAAATCGAAACTCAAGACTGATGGAGGTTATTTGTCACATACAGTTAAACAAATACAAGCAGCAGTGAAATAAATCACACAGAATAGAGGAAGGATTTAAATTAGAATTAAATATAATACGGTGGAATAAAATTATAAAATAAAATGAAATAAATTGAAACTGAAAACTGTACAGATGAGAAATATCTACATTCTATAATCTACAAATATACAAACGTGCAAAACTTGAAAAAAACCCAGAAAGGTGATAAAAACATGTATGTAAAAGTAAGAAAACGCTGTACTTCTTATATTTAATATTTTGCAAATATAAACAGATATAAAAAACATGTAACAACATTTGCACAGGCCACAGTTTATATTATTAGATCAGATCTGCCCAAATCTGTTAATCACAGATTATACTTTTATCTGTAGTTTATTCAATTGGTTAATTTTCTTTTGTTTGACTTCATGTGAATTTGACTTGATTTCATTATTGATTTTATAACGTGTATGTATTGATTACTTTGTGTGTCTAACTGTGTGAGGCACCTTGAATGTGCTTGTTCTGGATATTTTACCGCGTCTTTCATGTTTGTTTCCTCTTTTCTTTTGCAGGTTTCTGAAAATGCTGGAAAACTCCAGGTTATTCATTTAGGCCTAGTATGAATTTTTAATATGAATTTTTGCATTCCAAAACATTTTTGGGCTTCTTGTGTGGCTCCACTCGTCCGAAGATGTTCGTAAATGGGGAAAAGACGCTGGAGTTCTGGGGTTTTTATTCAGACTTAAAGTTTCTGTTCGTTTGTATTTTGTAGTTTTTATAAAATGCCAGACTTTGTACAAAAAAATGCAGGTAAAAATATTGTGTTATTGTTCATTTCATTTGTAAAATACAGATTTTGTGAAAAGTATTCATATACAGTACTGGGTAGATGGAATAAAAGGAAAATGGTCAGTATACTTTATATGTTCACTAGTTTTAAATACTAATAAATAATCAATACATTCAATATTACTTTATCTAATCAGTCCTTGTTCAGTTAAAGCAGCTGCGGGGCAGCGGTTGCCTCGTGGCTGGGGAGTCGCCCCGGATCAGAAGATTGTGGGTTCGATTCCCTCACCAGCAGGCTACCCTGAGGTACCCTTGAGCAAGGTACCCGTCACTGCTCCCCGGGCACTTTCAATAGCTGCCCCCTGCTGCACGTGTGTGTGTGGGTGAAACGCAGAGGTTGAATTTCGTTTGTGTTGTGCTGTGCTGCGTTTCACAATGACAAGAATAGTCACTTTCACTTTCAAACTTGTGTCCCTCCACATATTTAGCACTTTACTGACCCCCAGCTCGTTTTTATATTCATTCTCATGTTACACCCATCAGCCACAACATTAAAACCAGCTGCTTCCAGTGGCTTCTGTCTAAGTGGTGGATGAATTAGTGAATTAGTGAAACCATATCTTGAGGCAAGAAAAATGGACACGTGTAAGAGTCTGATTCACATATGACCCTCACTAGACCCTCTCATCTGATCACACAGAAGAGCTGCTGCAACAGCTCCTGAAAATGTTCTTCCTGGCTGAAAATGAACCAGAAATGAACCTATAAACGTGTCCAGGGGCAGTTTTCTGGCTGCAGACCAGTCAGAGTGCCCGGAACTGGACCACGGACGAATTGAAGAATGGGGGATGATCTGTTTTATTCTATGACGGACGAGTGTGTGTGTCACTTACCTGAGGACTCGTTTAGGTGTCTTGAAGCTGCTTGGTGCGCTGTCCGTACTTCGAAGGATCAGAGGGGGACGTCCGTGATATGAAGGGGACAGTGCTTTGCTCAAGGGTACCTCAGGGCAACCTTCTGGTCTGGGACTCGAACCTATGACCTTCCGATCTTGGGGCCTGGTCCCTAAACACTTCCACAAATCATATTAACACAGTAAGCGGAGGAATATTTTCTGTCTCACGATCTGAGCTGATGTCGGGCCTTCTGCTCGTCCCAAACAAAGTCCACTCTTGATTACTGTTGGGATTTTAATAACAGAAGACTCTTATCGTTTTCCTCTCTTTCTTTAAGCGGAGGGAGTCGGTGAAGCGGGTAGAGGCCTGTATCCTCGTCCACCATTGTGGATTGGCATGAGGGTGTAGTAGGCGTCCGGGTTTTATTCTCGCTGTGTATGGTGTGTGTGTGTGTGTGTGTGTGTGTGTGTGAGAGAGAGAGAGATTACACACAGGAGTTATAAAGCAGAGGCAGCGCATCGTCGTCTTCTTCTTTAAAGAAGACGCCGCCGTTTCTGCCCATAATGCCATGCGGCTGCGCCCGTGTCAGAGCTGTCACTGCTCTGCTTTTCCCCAAAACTTAATCTGACGGCACCCAGCCACCCATAATCCCCCACTGTATCGTAATCAGTTTACTCTGCATTCTAAGAGGATTTTCGTTTTTTTCCTTCCTCCATTTTTTTAAAGAAAGAAAAAAACACACCAAGTGATGCTGGAAACGGACACAGAAGCGGCGAGAGGGCCCTATTTGGTGGCGCTGTTCTGGTTTTGTTTTTTCGTTTTGTTTTTTTTTTTTCATTTGAAAGGGAAATCGGTTTATGCTGCTTCTTTACTGTTTAATTCTTGGAAGTGAAACGTGGATTGCTTGGTACCATAAGTACATTACCATACATGGCTTTCTGCTACACATCGACCACATTTTATACACATTTATGTGAGGAGGGAGGGTTTATACACACACACACACTCACACACACACACACACACACACACACACACACACACTTTGCATCAGTTCTCTTTTTCAGACTTGTGGGCAAATGTTAAAAATTAAAAAGCCAAACGAGCCTTGTTGTGAGTAAAACATACCGTGTTTGAGCTGAACCAATCAACACGCCTCCTTCTGAAATAGTTTTTCTCGGCCTTCCGTTTGGACTTTGTGAACAGAATAAATATCTTCACGTCAGGTCTCTTCTGCTCCTCCAGAGTTGAGGGAATTTATTCATGCCGTCGTTTCGCTTTTCAGCACTGTTGTAAAAATGCACCGAGTGGAACGATGGGAAGTTCCCCAAGGCTTGGTATTAGGCCCACTTTGTTTCTCTGTTTAAAATCAAACCGATCTTTAATGTTAGGGACTCCGCTAACAAGCTGAAATGCTGTCACGTAGCCGACGGCCGGTGGACTGAACTGGGGTCAGTGAATGTAACTTCTGGGTGTAGCCGGCGCTTTGTTTACCAACAGGAAAAGAGCCCCTTTTTAAAGCAGAGGTTTAATAGGCCGCCTCAATGAAGCATATGGCCAAGGACGAGAAACGCAGTGCCAATTATTCTGCTTTCTGAAGGAACGTCTAGAAAAGGGTTCTTGTATTACTTTCGATTTTACAAGTATGTGATAAATAATAAGGGATATGTAAGGGATACTGCTTCTACCAGACTCTTTATATCTGAGAAACTCTGTGGCTTAATCTACAGACTGACATGTTTTTATCTCTTGGTTCCTGCAGGTTGTTTGTTCTAAACCCAGTTCGATTCAGGCTTCATGGACCAGTGATTGAAATATGAGACGACTGAAAACAAAAGGCGTTTGTCATTTTTGGTGGATTGTGATCTAAGACCAGATTCACACAGATACGTCTGGGTTTGTTTTTGGGCTGAAGATGTTGTCAGTTCCTGAACATGATGCCTTCATGTTCACCTTCTCCACAGCCAGGATAAAAACCTGTCCTGCCGTTGGGCCTCTCGTACAAGGTCTCACGTTCTCCGACCGGTTGCGTTCACACTTTTAGATACAGATCGAATCGAGGCTTCTCAGACAACGGATGGTTTTACGATTGTGTAAAGGCTGCTTGTGTGACAGAAACCCGGGCGGGTCAAAAGTTCAGCCCTTCACACCACCTCTTCAGGTACAGAGGTGTGGCTCGGTCACCTGAGCCGAGAAAAATGAAGGCAGCAAACTGTTCGGGCTGTAATTAGGGCTGTTAAGGGCTATTATGTCAGCGCGGCGTCAGGTTTCGGTGTGCTGTAAAGAAGGAATGCTGCAGTTTTTGCACTTTTGCCACATCACCGCAACAAGGCCACAGAAAATTGCTCCTCCAAGCTTTTGAGCAAACAGAAAAAGCCACTTCCCTCCATCGATAAGGCCCTATATTTTCAGCTGACTGAAAAACCGCTTATTTCTGTCGCTGCTTTTTCTGCTGAGCGCCGCTGACCACAGGCCGTCCTTTCTAGGGGTCGTAATGTAGCTGTTCCCTTCCCCGCTGTCAGGACTTACACTGCTGAAATAAATCCCCATTTTTTTTCCATTTTCCCCCTGTCCTCAGCATTTCCCAGCCACCCTGCATCATCCTCCTCTTCCTCATCCTCATCTCAGCAGACCGTCTCCGCTCATCGCTCTCCCGTAATGGTGTCGGCCGGTAATCTCCTTTAAGAGTTTCCACATGTATTAATGTGCTTTAAGCAGGAGAAGGAGGCACCGGCCGTCAGAAACACATCAGTGGAGCGAAGGAAGGCTCCCTCTTCTTCACCGAACGGGGGAAGAAAGCCTCTCTGCAGACGCTTACGGGCCAAAAAACCTGTACGTGGGGTGATATGACCCGCCATATTGGAAAGTTGCAAAACAAAATGATTCCGCACAGAACCAGCTTCCCGAAAACGCCATCAAAAACCGAACACCTGGATTCTTATTCACCTCTAACTCAGTAATCGGGCCCTCTCTGTGTCCCCACCGGCTCGCCCGTCCACCCAGAAGAGAGGAACAATGCTGTTTTATCACGATTGCGATACACTGCGGTTATATTGTCCAGCTCTTGTTGCAGGAGGCGAATCTGAAGGCCTGAAACAGTGAAAGAGACCAAGGTGATTAAAAAAGTGAACAACACACACACACACACACACACTAATTAAATCCAAAAAGTGGAACAAAATGAGTCTGAAAATTTGGGATGAAGGTATAAACTTTAACAGAACACAGTCCTGCTAAGATCAGGTGGTCGGGGAACTCTGCACGTCGAGGCAACCCAGTTAAATCCTTTTTTTTTTTTTTTTTTTTTTTTTTTTTTTAGGAAATACTCGATTTAAAAAGAGCAGAGAAACATCTGCTTTTGGTCTCTAATTCTGTTTCATCGCAGCTTATTAGGATCCGAACTCCGAGGTCCAAAGGAAACTAATTCAAAGAAATAAAATGAAAAAGCTGCATTATTACAGGTACACAGGGAAGCTCTACAACAGCAGACAGGATGAGCAGAATCTTCATTTCTGAATGTTGCTGTTTGTTCGGGTGTGCAAGAAGATTATTGGTGTGATTATTATGATCGTTGTAATTATTATTCTTGTTAGTAGTAGGAGGCTTAATATTTTTCACAACAAGAACAGTGACAGTAGGTGAAGTATTAGCATTATTATTAATAGCATTTTATATCATTCAAAATGATCAAGTAGCATTATTTGGATATTATTATTATTAGTAGTAATATTTTATTATTCGCTCTCATAAATGCTTCTTTTCCTCTCGTCAGTGAAAAGCGTCCTGCGGTTTTAAAAATCAATGCATCAATGAAACACGTTCTTATTAGTATTTCGCTACAATAAAAGAATTATTAATAATTATTATATAATATTATTAATACATTCTCATATTTAAGGTGGAAGTTCTCCTGAACGAATCTCATTCAGCCAAAAATAAAAAATAAAATCATCATAATGTGTGTGAGTGTGTGTGTGAGAATATAAACACACTCCTACACATTGAGGTGTATGTTTGGGGGGATAAACACCCATCAGCCTTGTGGGTAAAATCCCTTCAGTCCAGTCTAATCCTCCTCCTCCTCCTCCTCCTCATCTCACACACACACACACACACACACACACACGCGCGCGCGCGCGCGGCGCTCCTCCTCGTGCAGGTGCTCCGCGCGATAACTCCTTTATTAATCACTAATTATTTAAAGGACAGAGCTGTGTGTCCCAGAGCGCGCGCGGGTAAACATGTTTAATGTCCTCGCGCGCGCGAAGTGTTGATTCAGCTGCTACATTTTTCATCGCTTCCATAATTCAAGCGCGCGCCCTGATCACCGGCACTTCCACTTCATTATTTCATCACAGAAAAACAAAACCACACCAATAAATAAAAATAAATCATAAAAAGAGGGGGCGACTGGCCAACAAATGCATCTTATCTGCTTTAATTCATTAAATAATCGAATGTCTTGATATTCCCTGAACTAAATAAAAATGGCATTTCTATTCGATTTAGTCCGATTTGGCCTTTTTTTTTAACCCCTTTTTGTCCCCCTCTTGTCCCCGCTTTTGACCCATTAACCCCGGCCACCCGCCCTCCGTAATTACCCAATCAGGAGCGCCTGTTCAGCTCCAGGGCGGATTTAGGCGAACCGGAGGCAATTACGCATGCGCACACAAACGCCTAATAAACGTTTCGGGCGGATGAGCTGTTCACTTTTTTTTTTTTATTATTCAAGACGCGTCCAATATTTGTGTTTATTCCCTTCCAGAGAAAATATTCAAATTTAGAGCTTCCTTCCCCAAATTTCCTTCCTAGAAACAGAGCAGGAATGAATCCCGGACAGCCCACAGTCTCCCTCCCGTCCAACCTGAGACACCAAACCCTTAGTATTAGTTTTTTTTTTTATTTTATTTAAAATGTGCCTGTTTGTAAAAAAGCCCCCCTTTACACACAGACTGAAGCAGGAAGTTAACTGTTCTTTATTATGACGGACAGGGATTTAAGGGCCTGCGCCGGAAATACATTCAACATTTCACTGGCGTTCTGGGAAAGTCTTCATCTCCACATCTCTCCAACCATCACCACCACCACCACCACCACCATCACCACCCAAAGTCAGTCAAGTGCTGTCAAATGCATCCAACATCCTCGGTGAAGAAAGATCCACTTCTGTTTTCCTTTGCTCGAGGATTTGGGTTTAAAATTCCAATCATCCCAATCAAACCTAATCAAAGCCAGATCGACCAATTCTAAATTTACAGCTCACTGTTCGTCCCCACGTGCAGCCTATAAAAGTCTTTGTCCCCCGGGGTGAGCAGGGAGAAGATGATCAGCATGTCAAATTGAGATCTTGATCTTTGGAATTTGAGGGGAGATTTTACAGAAAGTCTTATTAAACCGTTTTCAAATCCAGAAACACCAACTAAACACGGTCACTGTAACTGACCCAAATTCATATGTACACGGTCCAGCTCGGCCGGAGCGGACTGCAGAGAAACTGAACCAGAGGGGCAGGAAAAGGAAGCGGCTGTACAGGGGCACAGTCTGGGGAGGAGGGCAAATAATCCAGCGTTTGGGGTAAAACCGTCCACAACCTTCTTCCCGCTCGTCTCGTTCTCCACATTTTGTCCACAGGTTTTTCCCCCCTCTCCTTTTCTCCTTCACTCAAGAACGGTGGGCGCCAGCTTTCCTTCTCTCTTTTTTTTTTTTTTTAAAGAAAATGTTGAACATCTATCTTGTTAACTCTGTAAGTCCATATAACTTTTTTTTAACTTTATTTTTAATAAACTCAGCACACTATTAAAAACAGAGGGGAGTGATTTTGTTTGGGGGGAAATGAGGAAAGGGGGGTAAAACCACCAGAATAATAATAATAATAATAATAATAATAATAATAATAATAATAATAATGAGAAGAAGCAGAAGAAGGAGGAGGAGCAGGAAGGGATCACAAGACTTGGAACCTCCAGGACGCCTGGTCTTTGTAGTCCAAACAGTCCGTGGCGTTGAAGTTGATCTTCCAGGAGGACGCCGTCTGCTCCTTGTAATCCAGGCAGTCGGAGGAGTTGAAGGTCAGGCCGGCGCCGCTGTAGGCCTGGTGGTGGTGGTGGTGATGGTGGTGGTGACCTGAGGACTGGCTGATGTGGTGGTGGGGGTGCGTGGACATGGACGACGGCGTCATGGGGCTGAGCTGGTGGGGGTGGTGGGGGTGAGAGTGCATGGGGGTCAGGTAGGAGCCACAGTCCACCCCGCTGAAGTAGGAGCCGGACGGGGTCGGGTAGCCTTGGCCGTAGCCTGTCGTCTGGTTGTAGGACATGGGGTAGGAGGAGCCGGCCGACCCGGAGACCGACCTCTGCATGCAGGAGGCGTTGGAGGGCGGCATGGGGTCCGGGAGCGAGGCGGACGGAGGGGCAGAGCCGGGCGAAATGGCCGGGCTCCAGATGGACGACACCGTGCTGATGGAGGTAGACGTGCTGGTGATGCCCGTGTTGTTGTTGTTGTTGTTGATGGTGGAAGAGGAGGAGGAAGACGAAGAGCCCGTGCTGGACACGGCCGGAGGGGTGAACTGACCGCTGCTCTCCGAGCCGGTGCTCTCTCTCGTGGGGGAGGACTTCTTCTTGACCGGCCGAGCCTTGGTGCTGCTGCCTCCGCTCTGCTGCTGCTGCCTGCACTTCGCCCGGCGGTTCTTAAACCACACCTGAGAGGAGGAACACAGCAAACACCAAGCCTGAGACTCAGACTCTCACTTTACTTCATAAACCCCACACGGTTCCTCCAGCAGCCCTCCCCCTCCCCCGGAGCCCCGTTAAGTGGTTAAAGACTCTGAAGGACAAGCTGGAGAGCCTTTGTACCGGATCAGAGCCAGTTATTGGCTGTTAGTTGCCTTCATTTGCGAGGAGCCTCTCTCTCCGTTCGGGCCTGTGGATCTCGTTACAGCACACGGAGGTGGCAGGGAGATGGTGGGCTATCGAGTTGCTCACCAGAGATGGTATTTCAATAGCTCGGTTTCATTTCACTCACGGACACTCTTTCCAAAGGCTGCCGCTGCAGGAACGAGGAAGAAGTGCCGGAGCGCACCTGACAAAACTCACCTGAGCTGCAGCTTTAAAAGGAGAAACGAGGGTTTTTCCAGCTCACACTTCAGATTCCGGCCCCGGTCCAGCTGTCCCGCTCAGCACTTTTTATTCTCTTATTTGTTGCATTTCCTCTTTTAAGCCTGTTTTTACCATGTGTGTTTTCTTACTTTGAGATCCGCTCGTGTGTTCAACTCTGAGGAAGTGTAGAATATGCCCGGGAGGGGGAGGGGGAGGGCAGAGTAAGGGCCCGAGAGCTGCGGGGTGAGATTTTAAAACCCAACACAGGAACAGAAAAACTCCAACCGGGACAGAAAACCGGGCACCGGTAGGGGGCGCTGGCGCTCACCGGCTACAGGTGGAGTGCGGTACCCAGAGTTTGAGG
>JABMDN010019752.1:0-13368 GCA_017165825.1 Hepsetus odoe
GGCTGATTTGGTTGCTTTTGAAGATTTACTGCTGAATTCAATAAACTGGGAGAAAAAGAATCATAAATTTTGACTGTATTGTGAATGATCTTTCATAACATTTGTAATAAATAAATAGAAACATGTACACTAACAGGATAATTTTTCGGTTGGTTCTCTCTTGATGTGTCTAGAATATTTACAAAGCCTGCAATGAGGTGATAAATCATTTGCACATGACTGTAGGCAGTTCAGCCACTGTAACGGCGGCGGGGTGCCGGAAGGATGCCAGTGCAGAGCCAGGAGTTCTGAACAGAGGTTTATTAATCACAGTTACAAAAACAAGAAGCAAGGACTGCAGTTCTAATCAAAACCCAAGACTCAAGGAACTTATCCAAGTTATCCCAAAAACCAAAACCACCCTTACACTTAGGCTTAGCCTAACTAATGAGCCGCGCTCTGTTCTGACTCACCGGGGCTTAAATAGTCAGCCCCCAATGAGGCACACCTGTGCCTTCATGAGCTCAGGTGTGCTCAGTCAGAACAGAGCGCCCTCTAGTGTACCTAAAGCACCTCTTATGTGACAAACACCTCATATGTGACAGAGAGCACCCTCTATCGTGCCCAAAACACCCCACATGTGACAGCCACTGATATGCTGAGAAGGTCCTAAAAAGAGTTCAACAGGTTATAATTAGTGATTACACAAAGTGATAATAATGGCTCTCAGGATGTTCAGCTCAGGAAGGTGAGGCCATTTTCACTTACTGTGTCATGAAGATTTTAGACTTTAGCAGTTCAAATAAAAAACGGGGATCCGCAGAGGCTGGAAGGGGATTTACAGCATTTACATTTGTGGCATTCAGTAGGCGTTCTTATCCAGAGCGACTTCCATGTCCTAATTACAGGGACAGTCCCCCCTGGAGACACTCAGGGTTAAGAGTCTTGCTCAGGGACCCAGTGATGGTAGTCCTAGAGGTGGGATTTGAACCTGGGACCTCTTGAACCATAGGTCCATAGACAAGTATCCTGCCACTAGACCACCGCCACAACAACCTACTCTGAACCCTGGAGCAGCGGTGGTCCAGTGTTTAGGACTAGGCTTCAGGATCAGAGGATCATGGGTTTGAATCCCAGACCAGTAGGTTGCCCTGAGGTACCCTTGAGCAAGGTACTGTCTCCATCACTGCTCCCTTTGTGCTGGCTATAGCTGCCATTGCTGCACGGTGTGTGAGTAAAAAGGGTTCATTTCACTGTGTTTCACTCTGTTCTGTGTTTCACAACAACAAACAGTCTCTCTGATCACTGTCTGTCTGATCACTGTCTGTCTGTCTGATCAGTCAGTTTGGACCAGAGGTGGGAGGTGGAGCTTATCCTGAGGCCCAGTCATTCTATTGAACACACCCAAATCTAATCCCCAGAGAAAAGAATAAACAATAAAGAGATGATCTAGAGCAGACAAAGATGAGACTAAGATTATCATGTCCAATGTCCCATGCGTACAGCCATGTCCAACCCCCACCCCCAGCTCTGCAACTGTGCAGGAGGAACTGAACACCTTTGGATGAGCTGGAGTGACATTTAGGATCCAAAGAAGCCACTGCTTTGCTTTGAGTGCTCCGGCCATCAAATAACACAACAGCTGTAATGTGACTGGACTGACCAATCAGAAATAAGGTGGAGGACAACCGACACATCATGAAGCAACAAATTACACTCTGAGATTGTGCAGGACAGAACAGATAGCTTCATTTAAAAGAGAATGTTAAAAGAAGCACACACACACACACACACACACACACACATACACACACACACACACACACACACACACACACACACAGTCTATTTTTATTGTAATGTATTTATCCATTCTATCTCACTGTGAAGGGCCTTTTCAACCTCCACTGAGGCCCCACTGAACAGGAAGATGGTCTGAATGATTCTTGAAGAACATCAGTGGAACCGTCAGTGTGGTTTACAAGAAGAAGCAGTGAGATCTCACACCCCCCCCGACTCCTCTGCTGAGAGCTGATAAATCTCACACGATCTACAATCCTGCTGCTCAACAAGTGCAGAGAAAACAGTGCAGTACATACACAGCATGAAGTGAGATATGAAGACAATATAACAGCAATATAAAGAAACATTAGTGAGAATATTTACTGAGACAGTTCTTAGCCTGGTCTGGAACTCGACACAAAACCCTGCTTTGGTGGATTTTATGAATGTGCTGTGTCTTCTTTCCATCACAGCAGTCCTGAATTAAACAGTGTAAAGAACTCTGGTGCTTCTGTTTGTAAATGTTTCAAAGACATTAGTGTGTTTTCTAACAGCGCAGCACACAGTGACCCACCACAAATTCAACCTCTACTTTTCAGGGGGCAGTTATTGAAAGTGCCCAGGGAGCAGTGATGGGGATGATATCTTGCTCAAGAGAACCTCAGGGCATCCAACTGGTTCTACTGGGATTTGAACCCATGACCTTCCTATCCTGGGGCCTAGTCCCTAAACACTAGACCACCGCTGGGAAGATTAACTGACCTGAACACAAAGAATAAAGAAACCAGACACGTATCACTTTATCTGATATTTATCCTCTAGATTTATTAGAGATCTAACATCCAACTTACTCCACTAACAGTTCAGTTTCTGAAAACGCTCATGAGTTCACATGTTGAGAAAAATCTACTTTTACAGAATAACATGCAGTTTATCGTTTCACTCTGACAGGACATAAAACACTGAATTATACTTTTCATCTCTAATCAGATTTCACTTGATGATTCAGTCATTTTTTCAAACTAAATACTGAGAGATATCTTTTTATTTACAATGCTGATAAACATCATTCTTCATAAATTATTAAGATTCCATACTTTTATTTCAGCACTTTCAAGCTTACATGTTGTTTCTGAAAATAACTGCTGCTTCAGTGCCGACTGTCAGAATCAGCTCAGCATCCTGTGGAAACTTTGAGAAGTGTGAGGCTGTTTTTTCTGAGAAACCTGACCAAGGCTCGTCAGAGCGTCCTGCAGAGACACACCAGAGGCTTTTTAGTGGTGTGATGGTTCAAACACAGAGACACTGATGAGTGTCTGAGCTGCAAAAACCACCAACGAGTGAAGCAGCGTCCAAAGCAGAGACGTTCACTGACACTTCAAAGGTTGAGTTTCACAAACCTGCACACACGGACACACGCCTTCATTAAAATATAAAACAGACACTTTATACTTCCATTTTATCTAGACAGTTTAGATCATTTTAAAATAAAGTATAAAACCAATTTTATACCTGAAAATAAAGTTTTGCTGTATCATTTAATACTTTTATTATGTTAATAAAGTTATAATTACATTATACTGAGCTGTGTTCTCTGCAGAGATTGATGACTTATGTGTGCTCGTTAAGTCAACAATGTGAAACTTCTCCAGGAGGGGATCAGACTTTTGTAAAGTGTATTTGGGACGTAAAATTCTTTTCATTTAAAAATATGAAAAACTAACCAACAGATTATGTCCGAAAGTCTACAGGCAGATCCTCACAGAGCTGCAGTCGGGAAAAGCGTGAATGCTGAAGCTAGAGGCTTATAATGAGCCCTCCTTCATTGAGCTGTGGAATTGTGGACCTGTGGAGCTGTGGATCTAGTGTGACCACAGTCAAGTCTCCTCAGGATGGGTGGTGTTGTGGAAAATTGTCGTGGAAAATTGAAGTGTGAGCCTCAGTCAGAAACTCTTTCTAAGTCAGAAATCAAACGACATCAAAGAGATGCGGCACAACCACTTTAATGATGAGTTCCAGCAGGCAAGGTCCAGTGGGAGAAGCTCTAAATTGCTCTTCCCAACCTTGGACCTTAAATATAATTCACTCACTAGACTCCTCCTTTGACATTTACATTATTCCTGCCCATCGATGGTTTTCCACCAATACTTCCCAGTGCTACATTGATCGACACGTATGTTTCCTCACCTTTACCATCTCTCCACCAATAGACAAAAATCTTAAAGCTGTCCCCCTGTTACTGATGTCATCTTGTGATCTTGTGGCACCCTGTTATGGACGTTTGCTTACCAATAGTTCCCTTCAAGTTTTTAATTGTCTCTGTACAAGTTTTTAACTAATAATGTAACTGTTTACAATCTTCTGGGGTCAGATTTAGGTCAACACACTCAGTAGGGTAAGGCACTGCAAGACAAGGACAAAAGTAAAGGGATTTTTTACTATAGTGGTAGTGGTCAGAAATCATTCCAGCATCAATACCACACAGTCTGACCAAAAGAAGAAGCTGTTACTGCTGCAAAGCAGGGAATCTCATTAATATCCTTGATCTCAGAAAAAATGTGCAGGTTGTTGACAAAAGTTTGGAAATTATCTGTTGTTTTTTATGATCTTGGGTCAATAAGTGATCTCATTAATGTTCTTACAGCTAAATGGAATCACATCCTCACAGAAATGAATATCAAGTTGAACAGTTCAACAATTACTTACATACTGCCATACACTGTGATATACAGCTCAGAGAGAGAGAGAGAGAGAGAGAGAGAGAGAGAGAGAGAGAGAGAGAGAGAGGAGGAGATAAAAACTGTACCACAGGTCACATGGTGAAGTGAAGGCGGAGCCTTTGTAAGAAACAGCCTTTTGATATTTTTAAAGAGACTCTTCTTAAAGTGTATTTTGTATTTTATGTGGTGAAGTTTTGTTACATTTAAACAGATTTTTATCAGTTTGTCCCAGCATGAAGATAAAAAGACAGAAAGTAAAAGTCTCTGTTTTCTTGAATGTGTTTGATCTTTGAAATGTAAAGTTGAAGTGAGATGTGAAACCAGCAGCAGTGTGTTATCTTCTCTTTAACGTTTCCCTCACAGGATGAAGAGTCTGAGGTGTAGTTTATTATACAGCAGCTGATGAGCTGAATCTAATCCAGCATCTGATCTCTCAGCTCGTCACAGTGAGGACCTTCCTTTAAAAGAACAATGAGTCTTTAATGTAGAGCAGTCTGTCCCTAGTGACCGTAAACACACACACACACACACACACACACAAATTAAAATATCTCCAGTATAATGTTGAGACTAATAAATGTCCTAGTGATGAAAAGGGCACACACACACATAAATACACACAGAGTGTTTATTTAATGCTCCTTGTTCAGCCATGTTTCTGCTTAGAAGTGACCCTGATCTGATCAGATCTGATGAGTAAAATTAGCACGAAGGATCACTTAAAAAATTTAAACTTTTATCAAACTTTAAGCATCAGAGCCAGAAATGTGCAAACCCAATGACATCCGGACTTTAACTGGAACTTAAGTTTGTTTTTTGTCATTTAAAAAAAAAATTGCCATAGTGTGTGTGTGTGTGTGTGTGTGTATGTGTGTGCGTGTGTGTGTGTGTGTGTGTGTGTGTGTGTGTGTGTGTGTTATTTGATGGACTGACCTATTGGTGACCTATTGAGGGTGTTTCCCTGAATTTCGCCCTGTGACAGCTGAGTTAGACTCCTGCATCCCCTGCTACCATTATTATGACAAGCGGTTCAGAAAATGAGAGGGAGTGCGAGAGAGAGAAAAACATGTAAGGTCCTTCATTAAATTATGTACAGCCTGCTTTTCCAAACCTGGGTGGCTGTGGGTTCCAGAGCTTATCCCAGAGTGGAGACATACTGGAGCTCCAGTCCATCACTGATGACTCACAGTCACACCTAGTCGAGACTTTACTGCCTCGTCTGTGAAGTCTTCAAAACTGGAGCTCCCAGAACAAGATGTTTTGTGTCAAATCAGTGCTTTTCTTTTGTAGTAACTTAATTACCAAAAAAATCACTCATGTAATCAGGGTATATGTTCCTTTATTTAAATATCTTTCCTAATACATAGAGTAAGATTAATAAACAGTACTAAACATCTTAATCTGCCCCTCGTTTCATGGTTTGATCACCTTTTGGTGCAAAAATATTATTTTATTTCTGTCAAACTATTTAAACTTTGGCATATTTTGTAGATTCAATGAAAGAAATGGGAACAAATGTTTTTGTGCTGCAAAATGTCTAAAGATACAAGGTTCTAGATATGATCAGCATCAGCAGTATAGCAATCACTGGTGTGTGATTGTGTTTCAATATTGTACATGAAATATTTAATTTGTAATTTTGTATTTATTGTTTATAACTATGTTGTAACTAAATGCTGCATCTATAAAGTAACACTCCTGCTGGAGTTGTTCTGGTTGTTGTTTTCACTTCTGGTGGCTAAAGTAGGTCACAGGACAGGTAGATGGAAATTTAACATGAACCTGTGATGTACCAGCCAATGAGCTGCATGTCTGACTCCAGCAGAGCTTCTGTCCTTGACTTACATCTGCACTAACATGACACTTTGCTTCAGGAAGCTCTGTGATGGACATGCATCAGGTCTGGATTTTCATCCTGTGTCTGAGTAAGTTTTATGAACTTTTCAGAAGAGAAGCTGCATCTGCTTCACAGGCGTTTTTCACCACACACTGATTTATTTATTCTTTTTTCATTTATTTATCTTTTCCTGCTTCTTTTTGTAGATTCTGCACAAACATTGCTGTCGGTCCCGTTTGTCTTTGCTGAAAGTGGTAAACCTGTCACTCTTCAGTGCACATTTGATGAAAAAGCCAGTTCTCTTTTTGTTTGGGACAAGCAAGTACTGGGACAGATGCCTCAGCAGGTAGGGATACTGGGAGCAGTCATGGGTAACATACTTTTTCCCCCATTTAAAAACTTTATTATCAGACTTGAGCAAGCCGAGAGAACCTTTTACCTGACTGTTCCATGTGCTACAAAAGATGATGAAGGAATGTACTTTTGTGGAACATCAATTATCTGTAGCAGGTAAATACTTATAAACATATACTGCACGTTTCTGTTAAAGAGAAGAACCGTTTAGCCAGACAAAGAACATTTAGCAGCAAATATCTGCTTCTTTGTTACGTTTAATAAAGAGCCCTTGAAGGACTGTCTTTGGTGAACTTTGTACAAACCAACACAAATATATTACACATATTTTTATTTAATTCATTATCTTTATTTTCTCAAAATTATGTTATGGTTTTACACTAATATCATAATACCTCAAAATGCTAAACCTGACAAAGTGTTAAGCTTGACATTTCATATTTTTATTTACTTTAGTACATTTATCTTATTACATTCTACTTTGGACAAAACAGAACATTTCTTAAAGCCCAAAATGTTTTTCAGTCTAACACTATGTGAGTTTGGCGTCTGATCTGTAATGTTTTTATTTTTTCAAACAGGTGAGCCAGATTCGAGCATTAGCATTTCAGTGCTCCAAAGTCCTGATTTGGCTTCAGTTTCTCCAGGAGAGTCGGTGACTCTGCGGTGTGAAGTTCTCTCTGAGATCAGAGCAGAAGATCTCCGAGTTCTCTGGTTCAGAGCTGCTGCAGAACAATCCTCTCCTGAAATCATGTTCCCTCATCAGAACAGCCGTCAGTGTGAGAGCAGATCTTCAAAACAGAGCTGTGTTTACACCTTCTCCACGAACATCCATAATGATGGGGATCCTGAAATTTACTACTGCGCTGTGGCCATTTCTGGGAAGATCCTGTTTGGGAACGGAACAACAATAGATGTGGCTAAACATGGTAATAATATACTAATATAAACACTATTTTTTTTACATTATAAAATGAAAAAATATTCAGATCCTATCAGTATTATTTGTGGAATGTCAGACTGAGGAGTGTAGAGATTTCTAAATGCTCTACGTGATTAAAAAAAAATAAATCCTTATCCCCAGATGATTTTTAAGTGTAAATGTAACGAAAACCCCCCAAAAATAAATAAAGAAATAGAGAAATATTAATACAAAGAATTAAACTATTTTTTCTTTCCATACACCATACACTTTTTAAGGGTCAAATCTAGAAAAATCATGATGATTAGAATCCTGAACTGCTCTGTGAAATTATGGCATGTGCAGTTTATATTAGAAAAAATCCAGTTTCCATTTTCTGACTCTGGTTCTTCGTTAAGTAGTTTATTAGAGTGAAAGACTTTAACAGTTGAATACAAAATCTAAAAAACAAACAAAAACAACAACAAAACTTTGTTAGGTGTTACTGAATCTGAAATTAGAGAAAGTCAAATGCTAGAATGTATGAATTCACAAATAAATGCTTGTTAATGTTAATATTTTTTACGGTGACCACAGAACCCTGGCCATGGCCACGGTTCCAGTCCCTGGAATTCTGAGTCGGAGCTTCCATATCACTGTCACTAATCTCATCCAATCACCAGCACCTGGTCTGCCAGACATTTAAGGGTTGCCAGCCTGACCCAGCACGGCCTGCTGACCATTGCGTGTCTTTTTGCCGTTTGTTGAGATAATCGTTTTGATCAGATTGAACCGCTTGTGCCTCTCTCTCCTTGCAAACATGACAATATTATTTGTTCTACAGCAGGGCCAGTGAATTCCTCAGTGATTTACCTCGTCATTGCTTTGGGATTATGTTTGGTTGTGATCTCAGCTCAAGTCATTGTAATCTGTAAGAGGAAACAGAGCAATAATTCTGGTGGTGAGTAGGTGTTCATTTAATTTTACATGATTCTGATTTCACTGCGCTGTTCTTTTGAACAAATGTTTACGAAGCATTTACAAGAAATATGTTTTAAAATGCATAAACTGTGGGGTCAATAACAGCATCTACATACTGAATACTGATTATTGAGGAAAGACAGACAGGCAGGCTGGCAGAAGGACTGATTGACGGACGGACAGACAGACAGACAGATAGACAGTTGGAGAAATGTAAACTACTCAGTTTGTAAGATTTTATTGATCATGTAAATCTTTGTTGTTGAGGGTTAAAATAAGTTAAAATCAAATGTCATAAATGCTGGGTGTTTTATGTATTTTGGTTGTGAATATAAAAAGATATTGAAAGTATTGAAAAGTTCTGGATCCATTTCTGAAATGATTCTATAACATCACTGATGCTTAAATAGTGATTATAGACGAGCTAATTAGAGTAAAGCTGCACGGCATGTAAACTTGACAAGAGCTACAACACATTAGCCAACAACTCCAACAGTAACCAACCAGCACGTTCAAGGTTTAAAGTTTGTTCCTTCCAGTTCTATTAAACTGCATCAGCAATTAATTTTTAGTCAGTTAAAAATGTGCTTTATAGATTATTTTACTGATTCATAGCTCATCTTGTTTATCTTGTATATAATATATTCTGAAAAACATCTGAAGCAAATTGTTCATTTTTTGTTGTATATTTATTTATTTTTCTCCGCTGTCCCATGATATTGTAAACTTTTGCTTAATTTTGCCCTGCAGAGAGATTTTGTCAAGAGGATGTGACAGAAAACACAGCCAATCAGGTACTTATTTGGCATCATACATTACAAACTGATAGGATTTGATAGTAGTTTTGCAAAACTTCTCAGTTTCTCTGTTTCCATGTGTAGGATCGTAATGCTGCAGAACTGCATTATGCTGCTTTACATTTTGGGAAGAGTGAAACCAAACGAGGAGGAAGAAGAAAGCGACCAGAAGACAGTGTCAACTCTAAAGTGAAATACCAGCCCTGCACAATAACACAGTAGTTATTTCTCTGTTCTTACATAACCATGGGATCCTGTTTAGGATAAAGGGATAAAAGACGATGGATGGATGGATGGATGGATGGATGGATGGATGGATGGATGGACGGATCGATGGTTAGATGGATGTCCTTAAATCAGGTGGACATGAAGATGAAAAGATCCGGTTCAAAGATTGATCAGCATTCTCATTTTTTTCTGATCCATCTGACTTTTGAAAGAAAGCCAGGAGCCTGATGATCAGGTAGATTTATAATATAACCAGATGGGAAGTGAGGGATCAACACAATGTTTAGTGCTTTTGTCTTTCATCAGCTGATAAACTTTTTCTTTCCAGCTGGCTTCAAATAAAAAGTTGCTTGTTTCATCACCATGGCTTTAATATTGATATTCTTCCTGTTTATAATATGCAGTTTAACAAGATTTCTTGAATATCTGCTTCTCCAAACATCTTTAAGCATTGAATCACACTAGTTAATGTCTCCTGTCATCTTATAGGACCTGTTGAAGCTGTTGATCTTTAGCAGCCAGGGTTTATCTCAGTTAGGTTTTGTGAAAATGTTGCTGCAGTGGTGCAACAGAGATTAATTACAGCGTTAAGCTTCAGCAACAGTAAGGATTGAAGCAGGAAAGTGGTGAAAAAGTTACAAATGAAGATTTGCACATTTTCAGATGACTACAATTCAATATTCAAAGTAACAAACACATTTTCTTTGATTATTGAACCCACTGCTACAGCTCATGAAGGAAATCATTTTGTGGAAGCAGTGATGGGAAAATAAGACAAATCAGAGCAGAAGTTCTCCAAGTTCTCTGGTTCAGAGTTGCTGCAGGACAATGCTCTCCTGAGAACAGTTCTTGTACGCACTGTAACGCTGGTGTCGTGCAGGTAGGACGTCAACGCGGAGCCAGGGATCAAGAACATAACTTTATTACTCATGGTAACCAAAACAAGATACAAGGAACTAAGAAACCACTGTTATGTTCAGGCTTAGCCTATATGAACGAGCCACGCTCAGTTCTGACTCATTGAGGCTTAAATAGCCAATCACAGTGAAGCACACCTGAGGAGCCCAGTTGTGCTCTGTCAGAACAGAGTGCCCTGTACCGTAACATAAACGAAACCTAACCATGACATGTCTGTCCAAAAGCAACTTCAGCCCCTCTGATACTGGAATTTACCTGAATAAGTGAAACTGAAGTGAAAGTGACTGTTTGTCATTGTGAAACAGCACACAGTGAACCACAGTGAAAAGCATCCTCTGTATTTAACCACCATGCAGCAGGGGGCAGCCATATCCAGCACCCAGGGAGCAGTGATGGGGATGATACCTCGCTCAAGGATACCTCAGGACAACCTACTTTTTGGGGACTCAAACCCACAAGCTTTCAATTATGGGGCCTAGTGACAACTGATCACTTATAGGCCATTTAGTGAATTTAGAGCCAGAACCTGCAGATCATTCTATGTGTGAAAGTGTGTGTGTGTGTGTGTGTGTTTGTGTGTGTGTGAGTGTGTTAGTGATCATTTCAATTCAATCAACATGAGAAGAAAAAGAAACGCTTTAACACCCCTTGAAATATCATTTTCCAGACCCAGGGATCTCTAAAAGCTGTACAATTTTGTTATAAGTTAATTATTTCCCCAATATGTGACCTGAAATGTTTACTCATATAGATATTTTATCTTCGTCCAAGTCAACTTTGTCCAAGTCAGCTCTGTTAGACATTCATAGTGTCTTTAAATAACTTGTGATACTTAATGATGATCTACATACAGTTTTCTTAACCTTTCTTACTCTCGACCTTTACACGTACAGGCTGCTGAAAGACGTCTCTGTGTGATACTTCATGTCTGACCTCTGCTGACCTCTTTCACACTTCAACTGTTTTTACTAAAGTTTATTATCTTTTTATTTGACTGCTTCATTTTCACTTTACTATTTTGAATCTGCTTTATTTCTCTTGATCTTCAGTAAATATTCCACTTTTGTTTTCACTGTGGTCAAAACTCAGTGTCTGTAAAAGTACAGAGTTCAATATTCAAGTTCACTGAATGTGGTTTGGCCCACGCAGTGGAGTTCAGGCTGATGGTGCCTGATAAGGTGCAGCACTTTGTGGAAATATAGATCGTTTCTGAGGTTAAACATACTTGCCTGTTGCTGTCACATTTGTTTTAGTGTAGAACAAACCCAACAACAATAAATGAATCAAAACCTGCTGCTATTATTACTCTTCGTAAATAAATGTGTCCGTCAGCATTTCCAGCACCGCTGTTATATTTAGGGGTCGATGTTTCATTTACTCACAGAGCAGATCGTTTCACTCAGTTTAACTCAGATGAACTAGACTGGAATTAGAATTAAATTATGAATTAGACCTTTTTTTTTTCCCATCATGTGTTTTACACCCAGAAATTTCAGGATTTAACTGATGAAATGCTTTTTGTATTTGATATTTGTGTTGGAAAAATAATTGAAGTAGCCCTGGCCATTGAAACCTCTGAACAAACAAACATTTATGATATGCATAATCATATTTCTTTTTTATGAGGTAACATGCACTTACACGTTACGTTTTAAAAAGTACTTTAATTAACATTTTTATTACTTTTGCTCAATGTATCCAAAAGTAAGACTGACTTTTTCTTATTTTACTTTTATTGTAGACAGCTCAGACAATAAATCAATTAAAACCTTTTTCCAGCCACTAAAACTACTGATAACACACAAATAGCAAAAAATCTCAGAGGACGTCTTGTGTCTCACCAGGGCTCTCAGTGAAGCAGACAGAAAGATCATGTGACTTCTCTGTTCCAATGATTGTTGCTGTTCACCCAGATAATACCATCTATATGGTCCGTTGTTCCACTTTAAATGTTTCACTTCAAGTTTGCTTCTTTTTTTTTCGATCATGTCTCGAGTCTGGCTGATGGTTTTGTGTCTCTACAAAATATGTGAGTATCAACTTTTTCAAGTATTGTTGTTATGATTATGAATTTGTCTGTTTGTTTGATGTATTTACTTTTTTTTTGATGTAAAACATACTTTGCTTATAGCTGCGGCTCATTTAATGGGAAGTCCAGAACCATCGCTTGTCTCAGTGAAGGTCGGTAAAGATGTTACTCTCAACTGCACGTCTTCAGAGAAGAATTTAAAAATTGTTTTTTGGTTCAAGCAAAGACTGGAGCATATACCAAAGGAAGTGGGATTTGTATATAAGGATAAACGTCCCATTATTCAACCTGCGTTTGCACATCATGAATTGAAGGATTTTTCAGATGGTGTTTCTCTCACTATTAAACGTGCTCGTAAAGAAGATGAAGGAATGTACTTCTGTGAAAAGGCTGGTGGAGATAATTCCAAATTTTCCGCTGGAACATTCTTAGCTGTGGAAGGTAATCACACTTCTTTAATCTCGACTTAAACATTATTATCCTGGAAAATCTTTAAAAAGATTTTTATGATCTGGAAAACTATGCATTCAAAAAAGAATTTCAATGTCCTTTTATTATAGTCTCAGTATTTAACATTAACTACTTTTTTTCAATCTTTATCTCATTGTCAAGATCATCTGAACATACCGGTGGTCCTAATGATTCTTGTCTCAATAATATTCTATTAATAACACTTATATTGTATAAATATCCTTCTAGTTGTATTAGTGGGCTGAAGGTCTTAGATTTGTCTTGTTTTATTGTCCAGATCATCTAAACACATCGGTGGTCCAGACTCCAGAGGTGCAGGTAGTTTCTCCAGGAGAGTCGGTGACTCTACAGTGTGAGGTTCTCTCTGAGAT
>JABMDN010019756.1:0-13925 GCA_017165825.1 Hepsetus odoe
TTTGAGCAAGGGCTTCTCGGTTGAGGGTCAGGCAGTGTTTAAACATAAACAATCATCAAACTACGAGGTTAAAGAAGAGAAATAATGTAGGAGTGACACACTTGTCAGATGAGAGATCAAGGTCCCACTGAGATTTGAATCGGCTCAATTGATTCAGAGTCCAGAGTGCTAACCATTACACCATGGAACCTCATTGAAGCAAGTTCTCTCATGGGGTACCAAGAAACTCCAAACTAGCCCCTGTTTTCCTCCTCCAACATCAACCTATTGATCCAGCTGAAGGACTTGTCAAAAAGAAAGACAACCAGGTGTTTCAAAACAAACAAAGACTGCCAAAACCCAGGATTGAACCAGGGACCGTAAGATCTTAAGTCCAACGCTCTCCCAACTGAGCTATTTCAGCCATGGAAAACAAGCTGCTGTCCATGCAACTGTGCTAAATGCGTATTTTGCTATATTGGCAGCGTATGACCTCATCTGTTTCTGAAAGGCACTGTGGGGTCATTACTCATTCAAAAGAAATGAAATAGCATCTATGGCGGTCCCATATGATTTAGCGGTTAGGATTCCTGGTTTTCACCCAGGCGGCTTGGGTTCAGCTCCTGGAGTGGGAAGTATATACAGCCTTCAACCATGAGACATGGACTTTGCTCCGTGTAGTGCCATTGCTTCTGTCTCTGTTGTTGTAAGGGCTTTTGTGATTACGCCGACATGAGCTGTGAAAGAGATTGGCAGCCCGTAAGATTTGGGCCTGTCGTGGATTTGGGTTAGTTGGCCAGTTGTGGATAACATGTCTGACTACACATCAGAACATTGTAGGTTCTAGATGAAAATCAGGCTATTGAATGGGACCAGGGGTCCATCCCACAGCTGCCTGGAGGTCAGTTCATTGTCCAGTACAATGATGTCCTACATAAGAAAGTATGATTATTGTAAAGTAGGGTAGTGTATTGTAGGGTGGCGGTAGCCTCGAGGTAGGATACTTGTCTCTGGACCAATGGCTCAAGCGGTCCCTGGTTTGAATACCACCTCTCGCACTACCACCACTGGGTCCCTGAGCAAGACTCTTAACCCTGAGTTGCTCCAGGGGGACTGTCCCTGTAATTAGGACATGTAAGTCGCTCTGGATAAGAGCGTCTGCTAAATGCCGTACATGTAAAGTATGAAATAAGGAACCTGAAGTCTGAATTCATTTTTGAAAGACACATAAAGCGATGTTCAGTACCTCACAGCTGTTGTTCGTGTTGTTGGTCGATGGGGCAGCAAACTGCTGTAAAGTAAAAGTTTAAAAGTTCCATCACGTTTCTGCCCAGTTTGGGAGTGAGGAGCTTTCGTGTGTAAAATCAACACGAAAACCACAAAGTGCAGAAACGCCAGACGGCCACCGCATCAAAGAGAAAAATGGGCTCGTTCTGTAGATTCTGGAGCGAGTCAGATGAAGTGATCGAGAGTGTTCCCAGGGGAGCGAGAGTGATGATTGGCGCAAATTTTAAAGGTCATGTTGGTGAAGGACCCAGTATTTGAAAGAGACTGAGGGACAACACAGCTGTAAGTGCCTTTCAAAAGTAGTACAAGGATGAATAACCACTGAACTGTTGACAGGGCACCCACGACTCACTGATCAGGGAGCAGTAGTTAGACGAGCTGGTCTGATCCTACAGAAGAGCTGCTGTAGAACAACTTTTAAGTGAAGTGAAAGTGACTATTCTTGTCATTGCGAGGTCACAGCACACAGTGAACCACAACGAAATTGGATCTCTGCATTTAACCCATGCAAACATCGTGCAGCAGGGGGCAGCTATGGAAGTGCCCAGGGAGCAGTGACAGGGATGGTACCTTGCTCAAGGGTACCTCAGGGCAACCTACTGGTAAAGGATTTGAACCCACAATCTTCTGATCCTGTGGCCAAACTCCCTAACCTGCTGCATAAGAGGCTGCACAGCCAGGAAGTAGTCACATTTTCAATGCTGACAAAAGCAACTACAATGGACATGTGAGAATCAGAACCGGACAATGGAGCAATGGAAGAAAACCGTCTGGTGAGGTCAGGGTTAAAAATATACCTTACATTATATGCAGGACCTCTAACAGTCCTTGCACTCTCAGATTTCCAGCCGTCTCTTTTTATCTGCTCAGCTCAGCTCATTAATTCTGATCACATTATAACAAACACTCCGAAACATCAGTGTTCTTTATTTAATCAAAATAATGCCTCTCTGCCTAGAGGCTCTACTCTTCAGCCTTTCTTTACTCTAAACCAGATTTTGCTCTTTTAAAGAGTTTCTGTTGCTGCTCATTCCTTTTTTTTTTCTTTACCTCATTTGGTTTAATTTCCTGTTTTATTTTTATGTCTCCCTCTCTTACTCCTGTGGTGTGTTAGTGAAGAAAGCGCTTACATTTATTAATTTAATTCCTTTAATTAATAAATAAGGCAAAGAAGTCATGCAATTATAGTGTAATTAGTGAAAAACAAGCAAACAGTAATACATTACATGAGTTCATGACCAAAGACTAAAATGTTCTGCAGAACAATACTCCATAAAGTCACAGCGGCAAGAAGTTTCACTTTTGATGCATTGCTGGTTTGCAGGAAATGCATTACCCTTTTAACATTTGACAAGACTAAACAAACATTATTACAAAAGAAAAAGTGAAATAATGTGGTTATAATTGAACATTCAAGGCCTGCATGACCATTACTAATCTACTGCCTCCAGCTGCTCAGTTCATCAGACAGGTCTCTCAGAAATCCACATTTTTTTCATGAGGTCTTGGGCATTGTTCATTTTCTTAGTGCCTGAACACAATCTTCATTTCCCAAATTATTCCGTTCTTATATTCCAGTTCTTAGATGAGGGTCAATTTTCTGTCTGAGTAATAACTAACGTCTTTACTGCTCTGCTGGAGCACTTGGCTTTACTCGGGTGTTCCCGCTGCTGTCTGTGAGCAGTCTGTCTTTGTTGAATTACCTGCATTTAATCAGTGCTCCTCCACTCAGCTGGGCTGGGAGGAGTCAAATCCTCAATCTGAGAGACAGACTGGCTGAACATGCACAAAAGCAGACCCGTTACAAAGGGAAGTGATTTGGCTCCCTGTGATAAATGTCAGTTAAACTGTCCAGTAATCCATGCTAATTGAGGCTGAGCACCCTGACCTCCCTTGTCCCTCTTGTAAAAAAATAAGTTCAAAAGGCACAAAAAGACCCTTTACTGAAGATCCCTGAGCAAGGTAGAAAGATCTCAGACGGTCCTGATGCACATTTTCATTTGTTGGTAGAGAAATGACTTTAGTTTAAAAACAAAATTGAAATGCAGCGGCTACAGTCAAGCTCACTATGCATTTCATAGTAAAGTCAGAAGAGCTTTGCACACAAAGAGCAAAGCTCTTAAAACATTATTTTTTCCACCACCACGAAGTGCCATTTCCCAAACACATTTAAAATCACGAGAACATGTAATTTCAGTAGAAAAATCTTGGTCACTGGATGTGTTGTGTAACTAAATTACTTAAGAACAGTTACTTAAGAACTGTATGTGCATGCGTGTTTGTGAGTTTCTCTGTGTGTGTGTGTGTGTGTGTGTGTGTGTGTGTGTGTGTTTGTGTGTGTGTTTGTGTTTGTGTGTATCTATGAAAGATATCTATGTATCTAATCTTTTTAAACCGTTAAAAACACAATTTCTACTGTTTACTTCCAGTTCAGAGTCAGAAAGTCATCTTTTATTCACAGGATGATCTTCTGAGTGAAAAGCAGGAGTTCAGGTCAGTGATCTCTTACCCAGAGTGACCCTGAACCTGAACCGTCCACCCATTTCCAGACTCCCTCTTCATCACTGTCCCTCAGACCGATCCAGGCTTCACTGCTGCCAGAGTTATTACTGATGAGCTCCTGTTATTGTGGAGGAACAACATTAATAGCACATCTGAAGACCAGCAGATCTTTCTTTAATAATTGTAGAATTATTTCTCCATTCTGACAATACTGACACAGTGGTGCATCTGAACCTGCTCCTCACTGCTCGTTAGCCTCGAGGTCTGCATGTTATTAGTGTCTCCAAAGTGTGGCCTCTGAAGAGGACAGCAGGTCTTAGGGACATTTGGGACTTTGGTTTGTTTACTTTGGTGCTTTTATTAAAATGTATAATTTCACTGGTGCTGTTTCTTGCTTTTCCTCCAAAACATTCATCATCTCTCTGTGTCCTCCCCCTTCATCACCATACTTCAGTGATTCAGTGATCCGTGCAGAACTGTTCCACCATTTTATATATAAAATAAACACTGATACAGAAATAAGAACAACAACAATAATACACATATTTATTAAACTAAAATGATTACAAAACATATTAAAATGCAATATCCTCAATAACAGAAAACAGCGGATCAAATCTCCATTTCTTCCGGTCCTCTGCATCTTCCTGCTTCAAACCGACCATCTGCATGTCCTCTCTCACCACGTCCATAAACCTCCTCTTTGGTCTTCCTCTTCTCCTCTTTTCTGGCAGCTCCATCTTCAACATCCTCCTTCCAATATACTCCTCATCTCTTCTCTGGACATGTCCAAACCAACACAACCTTGCTTCTCTAACTTTGTCTCCAAGACGTCTAACCTGAGCTGTGCCTCTAATATACTAATTTCTAATCCTGTCCATCCTTGTCACACCCAACGAAAATCTCAGCATCTTTAACTCTGACACCTCCAGCTCCGCCTCCTGCCTTTTCGTCAGTGCCACCGTCTCCAACCCAAATAACATAGCTGGTCTCACTACTGTCCTGTAAACCTTCCATTTTACTCTAGCCTGTACACATCTGTCACAAATCACGTTGCTGGATGACCGTGGAGGAGATCAGAAGCCTTCATGAAATTGTTTTCGGGGGGTGGGCCAGTGGCGCAATGGGTAATGCGTCTGACTACGGATCAGAAGAGTCTAGGTTCGACTCCTGGCTGGCTCCATTGGTGTTTGGCTGTTTTTCCCTTTTCTGTTAATTAGGAGAAACTATCCTTCTGGCATTGGGTCAGTTGAAAATGAACAAACCTGTATGGTATTAACATTGCTGCCGTGTACTGTATTGCTGTGAGATTCTACCCAGGCATTTAAAGATGCCAAAGGCCTAAAAGCCCAACGTGGTGCAAATCTTGCTTACCTGCTCCGTCCTTGCTGACCTTTCCATACGTTTCTGTGGTCAGGACACCTGCTTTTCACCCAGGTTGACGTTGTTCAACTCTCGGTATGGGAAGTCTCGCGGCCAAACCATATGGCATCAACTTCGCTCTGTCTATTGGCTCTGCCTCTGGCTTTGCCGGAGTCTTGTCCTTTGGTACCCTCCCAAGCATTTTAGTGATTAGGATTCCTGCTTTTCACCAAGGTTGCCATTGTTCAGCTCTCGGTGTGGGAAATCTGCTTTTGAGCAAGAGGGAAATCCACAGTGCTTTGGCATGGCTAAGCCATATGGCATGGACTTTACACTCCGTACTGAAGGCCCAGTGTACTAAAAGCCAAGCTGTGGCTTTTGGAGCCTCGTTAGCGCAGTAGGTAGCGCGTCAGTCTTATAATCTGAAGGTCATGAGTTTGATTGTTCGTAGTCGTGCTCGCAAACGCGCTTAATTAGCCAGACTGTTAGGATTTTCCCCCAGATTATCCATCCATTATCTGCCGCTTGTCCCAAACGGGGTCTGAGGTTGTCCCATTGAAAGAAATGCAAACGCCTCAAATGTTAATTATTGCACAATTGTCAAAAAATGGCAAAAGTTCACTTCTCTTGTTTTGCCATTTGACCTCGTGGCTTATTCCGTATTTATTTCTTTGTTCTGATTATTCTTAGCGTTGACTTTTTAGTTGGTTAAGCTGAAATATAGACCCCTTTTGTATTTTTCACTGCATCTGAAGTCACTAACGAGAACTTAAGTTCATTAAAGTCTATAGCTCACGTAAACAGGGACTTGAACCCTGGATCTTCAGATTAAAACTCTGAGGCTCTACCGACTGAGCTATCCAGGCTCTTCAGTTAGTGTTAGTACCGGCTCCTGACAGAGTTCAGATAGAAAAGATGCAAGCTGCCTGAACACAAATGCACAGCGCAACAAAAACAGGGTGCTTTATGGCACTTGGTTGCTTCTGAGCCTACTTCTTACCGTTGACCTCAACACCTTTTCCACATTTCCCTCACAGTTGCTCCGATACAGCATCTCCAGCAAGCTTGCTTTCTTGTCTTCCTCATTCCGTGTGGGCCAGGGATCTACAACGATCAAGCATTCCTTTCTTCTTGTGGTGCATTCTTATGTCGTCTGGGCCAGTTTGTTGAGCCATTTGGTGATTAGCAACTCTCAGAACTGTGAGGCCACATTTTTCAGTTTCATTAGTCCTACTACAGCAATCACACATGTGCAGAGACTTCTTCCTGTCTCTGATTTGCAAGTTCTTTTCCAGAAAGTTAACTTTTGTCTGAGGTTTTTAATGGGCTTAATCGGATGCGAGTTTGTCCAAAGAAAGGACAAACTTGAAAGTTGCAATTGCCATTTGACCACGGCTTTGAATGACCTAATCAACATCCTGGCCAATGTGCAAGGCCCTACAAACATTCTGTGAGAGCTATTCATTGAGCACAAGCAAAGAACACTTTTTCAAAAAAGGAACGCAAGAGTTACACTCATAGCTGAGGGCTCGTCCAGGATTTGAACCTGGGACCTCTCAAACCTAAGCAAATATCATACCCGCAGACCAACTAGCCACCAGTGGAGCTGCATTCAACCATGATCAGAATGTTGGACACACTACTTTATTTCTCAACACACAGAAGTCTGTCTGGCAACTCGTTCCCTTATTTATTCAGCAAAAGACAGGCTTGTCCAGGATCTCTCGCACCCAAAGCAAGAATCATACCCCTAGATAAACGAGCCAAGCAATAAGCGAGCATTTGGCGACAGGCACCTTGGCCAGTATTTTTACATTCATCAAAAAATTGGGAAATTTGTTCTGAATGAGCTTTTGGTGTGTTTTGCTTGTAGCTTCAAAGCGTTGGATGCCGGGATCAATATAATGAAAAGAGCTGAAAATATAATTAAGATTTTGCACCAGACCTCCCTGCGATGGGCTGGTGACCTGTCCAGGGTGCGTCCCCCATCCTCGCCTTGTGTGCGCTGGGTTGGACGCCAGAGCTCCCCCGCGACCCCGTTTGGGACAAGCGGCAGATAATGGATGGATGGATTTTGCACCAGACTTTTCCTAGCTTGGTCTTATTTTTAACAGGACCAATGAAAAACCTTTCAGAGAAAAACCTTGGAAAACCACATTAGCACATTGGAAAACCCCTTTTGGATTTTTCACTGGATCAAAAGGGTCTTTACTAAGAGAAGCTAAGTTTTCAGCTCACCTGAACACATACTTGAACCCTGGATCCTCAGATTAAAGGTTTGAGGCTCTACTGACTGAGCTATCCAGGCTCTATAGTGAGAATTTGTATCATGACAGAGTTCAGATGAAAAAGATGAGAGCTGCCTAAACACAAATGCACAGCGCAACAAAAACTACAAACAAACTGTAACTGTTCTGTTACCACATGCTGCCTTAAAACAGCGGTGCTGGTCTACTTTGCAGCATGTGGTATTGCCCTATTTCTTCCTTGTCCGGTCAGGAGACTTACAGGAAGTTGTTTTAGTTCATGGAGGCTGTTAGTCACATGTTGCCTTGCTTTCATCCACTGGCATCACCTCTCATCTTCAGGACTGTACAGGCATTATCCCTATGTGTTAATGTTGTTCAGATTTCCTGTCATTTACACATGCTACTTTTACAGAAAGATGAGTAACTGGTGTTTATGTTTTTCTGCTTTGTTTTAGTTTTACCCTTTTTTCTGTGCCAATAAACCTGTGGACAAGAAATCTGTCTGTAGAGTTTTGGTAAAGACAAGGCGTTTACCTGACTGTCTAAACACGTGGTTGTGTGGAGGGCAGTACAGTAAAAAGATACGCTTAAAGCAAGAAGATATTATGGTGTATGCAGTACTGAAATCATGGAGCAGTCAAAGTCACCTGTCTCGCCATTCAGGTGACGCTAGGCTGGCGCGACAGTCGAGCCCACTCTCTCAAGATGAAATTAGGAAGATCGACGCAGCATCTGTGTTCCCTCTCTCCAGTCAACCTCTGTGTTCCAAAACAGAGTAGCTCTGCTGAGGCCAAAGTCCACTTCAACCCACAAGACAGAGCAGCTGCTTGGGAATCAAAGGTCAGTCAGCAGCCTCCACCCACCTCCATGAGGAACATGCTAAATGGTCATGACATCCATGGGGTGTCGCCCCCATTGCCCAGTTTCATACCTTCGTCTGTGCCTAAATATGAGCCTCAATACACACATCACAACTCAGGAATCACTGACTTCGTCAGATACTTTGCTCGTCGTGAGCTGGTCACCACTGGCCTCGTCCAATTCAACGACCAGCCAGAGAGCTACCTTGATACAGTACAAGGAATCAGTCCGATAGTTAAAAAATTTCCCTACAACCTGCAAGAAAAGTGGCTTTCTTATTGTTCCAACTATAAACAGCAATATAAGGTTGCATTTCCCCCTTTTTGTGTTTTTGTTGCGTTTATCATCAATCAAGCTAGAATCTGGAATGATCCCAGTTTTAACCTCCCAGGTCAATCAGTTTCTCTTTACAAAGCGGATCATTTTTGGAAGTTAAACCAGCAGAAAGAAATTTCTGTTCACAAAATGGACGTGTCCACTAAGCTTCCTCCTGTCTCTGGTGGAAATGTTAAAGTCGAGGATTACAGTAGACAGTGCCCAATACGTAATTACTCTACTCTACTCTACATAAGAAGCCCCACCTATTAAGGAAATGTCGTGCCATTCGGGAAAAGCCATTACATGAACGCAAAGTTTTCTTGAAGGAGAAAGGTATCTGTTTTAAATGTTGCACATCTGTGACACACACAGCAAAGAACTGTAAGTACACAGTCCCATGTTTGGAGTGTGAGTGTGAGAGTGACAAGCACATCTCTGCTCTTCACCCAGGACCAGCACCATGGACTCATAAACCAGAAAATGCAACAGAGCATGGCGGGGAGGGAAATCCTACACTACCTTCAGAGGTCACATGTCGCCAAACCAAAGACTCCAATTATGCTTCTCCTGAGATATTATTAGAGTACACATGGTTCGCAAGCAGGTGAACGGCCCTCACGACACCCTATGCCCAGAAGCTTGACCTAGGATGGGTGATAGTTGGTAATGTCTGCTTGGGGAATGTCCACATACCCAGCACTGTGAATGCGTTCTACACTAACATGAAAGAACGACAATGGCTCTCCCCTTTTGATCCCTGTCCCAACGTTTTCCACGTCAGGGAGAGATACAGTCACTTCACAGAGAAGCATACGGGCAACTTAGAAGGCGATCATCTGGGCTCCACAGTGTTTCAGCAGACTAAAGATGATAACGAAGTGGCTCTATCTACCAATGACATCTCATTCCTAGGAATAATGCAAGGCAGACTCAAAAGAAGTGACGACAATAGCTGGGTAGCACCGTTACCATTTAAAACACCTAGACAACGTCTTCCTGACAACAGAGTACAAGCTCAGAACAGACAGTCATCACTGCGGCACAGTTTGGACAGGAAGCCAGAACTAAAAACAACTATAACAATTGGAAAATCTGTGAGTTCCCAATTGTACAGGTTTTCTAGCTGGAAGTCATTCATTCATGCTGTTGCCTGTTTGAGCCTTATTGCTCAGCATTTCCACATGAACTCAGATAAAACAGTTCATGGTTTTAGGGGTTGGCACTACTTTCACAGAGCATACTCACTTGAAGAGCTCTCATGCTCCAGGAAAATCATAATACGCACAGTGCAAGAGGAGGCATACGCCCAAGAGTATGCATGTTTACAGAATGAGCAGCTTCCTAGAAAGAGCTCCCTTAAAATTTTAGACCCATTCATTGACAAAGACGGTCTTCTACGAGTCGGAGGACACACAGCAGAGGCAGACCTACCACAAGACGAGAAGAAACCTAGAACAGTAAGAGACATTTATCATGGATTAGTTTGATTGTGTGGGGAAAAAAGGCTTTATCAGCAGTGTTGCAGGCCTAAATGTTATAAACCAAGCTGTACTGGGGAATTGCATCTCACAGCAAGATGGTTCTTGGTTTGATTCCCAGATGGAGCAGTCTGGGTATTTTCTGTGTGGAGATTGAAAGTGAAAGTGACAACCCTTGTCATTGCGAGGTAACAGCACAGCATACGAAATTGGACCTCTGCATTTAACCCGTGCACACAAACACCGTGCAGCAGTGGGCAGCTATTGAAAGTGCCCGGGGACGGTACCTTTGTGAGAGAATTCCCTCTGTGAGGGACTTCCGATGCAGGGGCAACTCCCTAACCACTAGGCCACAGGCTGCCTAGATTGAAAGTGAAAGTGACTACTTGCGAGCGTAAGTACGAGTTAAAAGGAAGATTTTTAAAAGGACAGCATATCAGCTGAACAGGTAAAGTTGTGAGTAAGAGAGACTGAGGTGTGTTAGAGTGTTAAAGGTGTTAGGAGTGGAGATGTTCTCAGAACAGACAACATGAAGGTAGAGAGGGACGTCTCTGCTCTGACAGTATTTGGGAGCTCAGTCCACCATCAGGGTAACAATGAAAACAGTCTGGAATCAGATTGCCTTGTGTGCAATGAGGGCGATGCGGGATGATGTTATTTGGAATAATGAGGAGTAGAAGCTTGTATGACTGAGATTAAATATCTTAACAGATCCAGAAGTCACTCTGTAAGCAAATGTGAGTGACTTGATTTAGATTTTGGGAGCCGTGGGTAACCAGTGGAGGTCAGTGAGTGGTGGAGTGATGATCTCTGTTTAGCAGTAACGTGCACATCATGGAGATTTTTCTTTACTCTTTAGGTGTGAGTTTGTACATTTTGAAAAGGTGTTTAGAAACTACATTTACTTTTATTATGTTAATAAAAGTTGGTTGTTTATTACTGATGTGGACATTGTAGTAGCTCAAAAATTCAAAAAATGTTTTATTAAAGTTAATTCGCCTTTAGCCCTCTGTTGCTATTTATCCCCTATGGGTTTTAGGACGTTCAGATTTTTTACTGAGCGCTTAGTTTCAACACTGAACCTGCAACTTGTTGAAAACCCATCCATTATCTGCCGCCTGTCCCAAACGGGGTCGCGGGGGAGTGCTGGTGTCCAACCCAGCGCACACAGGGCGAGGACAGGGGACGCACCCTGGACAGGTCGCCAGCCCATCGCAGGGTTGTTGAAAACCCAACCTAGAGAATCACTGTGAAATCCTTTGCATGCTGGATTAAAAGAAGTTTCTGCCCAGTTTCATACCAGGGCCCTTTCGCGTGTTAGGTGAATGTGATCGCCACTACACTACTGAAACTCCTCACAACAGGGCTCTGTTGAGAATTGTTGATGGTATAAACTCTAGTTTAAAACTGCCTCAACTATTGCACATCAAACTCTGTGGGATTTAAGATACTCAGCTGTTCATACTTCTACTCAACAGTGCAATATAACTCTCAAGTTGTCACTTAGTTAATGAAAAGGCCAGAAAACCAAAGTCAAATCATTTACACATGCTGGAATAAATAATGTTTATTATTATAACATTATAATAATGTTTATTTTATCATTGTTTATGCTCAGTTTCCAAGTAGGGACCTTTCGCAGGTAAGAAAACGTGAGCATCACAACTGAAAATCCATCTGAGAATCTCCTTCTTGACCGTTGTTGACTGAAGCTGCTGATAGATTAATGAAAAAGTGTAACGGTCCTGTGCCAGTAGAGGGCGCCCTGCTCTGATTGTGCACACCTGAGCTTGGGTGCCAGGTGTGTTTCATTGGGGCTGGGGTTATAAGCCCCAGTGAAACAGAGCAGGGTGCTGGTCATCCTGTGTGTGCACTGTGAATTTACTTGGGTTATGTTTTACATTTGTTATTTTGGTTAATATGTTTAGTTCTGTGCACTTTATCCGTCATTAAAGTCCAGTACGAAGCTCGGCTCTGCGTTGGCGTCCAGTCCTTAACACCGCCTCGTGACAGAAAACATAACCCAAGTAAATTCACAGTGCGCACACAGGATGACCAGCACCCTGCTCTGTTTCACTGGGGCTTATAACCCCAGCCCCAATGAAACACACCTGGCACCCAAGCTCAGGTGTGCACAATCAGAGCAGGGCGCCCTCTACTGGCACAGGACCGTTACAAAAAGCAACAAAAACCACAGTTAAATCCTTTACTCATGCTGGATTAAATAATGTTTCTGCTCAGGTTCAAAGTGGGGACGCAGATAACAGAAAAGGCAAGAAAACCCAATGTCAAATTCATGAGAAAACGTGATCATCACTACTGAAACTCAGTTTGAGATTCTCCTGTTGAACGTTATTGACTGAAGCTGCTAGTAGATTACAGAAAAGGCACAAAAAAGCACTGTCAGATCCTTCCAACTAGGGACCTTTAGCAGGTGAGAAAACGCGATTATCATTACTAATGTGTCATAGAAATGCAAATCCTGAAGAAAGAGCCGAACTGCACTTTTGATCTTGCACGACGAGACTGGATGACTTGAGGAGATGATCTCAAAACACAGACTGGCAGAGGTGGGATTTGAACCCACACCCCTAAAGAGACTGGAGCCTTAATCCAGTGCCTTAGACCACTTGGCCACGCTACCCTGGAAACAAAGTTTTCGCCTGTTCCCTTTCCAAGTTATCTTGTAATCATAAAACTGAAACGTTGCCCAACAAAGAAAGAGCCGAACTGAACTTTCGAACAAGCACCACGAGACTGGAGGACTTGAGGAGATTTGAGGAGTTGATCTCAAAATGCAGACTGGCAGTGATGGGATTTGACAAGTCAACAGAAAGACATTTCAAGGCAATGTCTCATGAGGTTATTTTTGCAGATGCTTCCATTCTTCATGTACATAGACGATAAGGTTTCAAAGTCAACAACGCTGAGTTTAAATCAGCACAAACACACAAAGAATCAAACGCAATGCAGCAAAATTTGGTTTAACAATCTATCAGTCTGTGTCATAGTGATGCAAATCCTTAAAAAAAGAACAAACAAAGAAAGAGCCTAATTTTCTTCTTCTCCTGCAGTGACGATGTTGGTCGTTTGGCAGGGCTTGGGAAACACCTGACTTTGTTGTGTGCCATTTGAGGATCTGATCTCAAAATGTACACTGGTGGGATTTGAACCCGCACCTCCATAGAGACTGGAGCCATAGAGACTGCTCCTGTGCTCAGTGTGATGGTGTTGGAGGTGCTGCTACTGACTGACCAGAAGGGGAATTAGCTAAAAGGGTAGAGTGTTTGCTTTGCATGCGAGCGGTAGCGGGATCGATGCTCACATTCTCCACAAGAAGCATAGTGTTGACGCTGTGCTCATCTAAGCTACATCGTACAGCAAGGCTGCTATGTGAGCAGTAGTTTTTATAATTTAACCGTTTTCTTCCCTTCCACTTGAGCATGCTTCTGTAGAGGGAGCAAAAGTGACTTTCTCTGCACACCATGACACAGCTTTCACACAGCCATTGGCCCACACAGGGATCAAACCCATGACCTTGGCGTTATTAACACCACGCTCTAAATGGCTGAGCTCACTGGCCAAAACTGTCAGCTGTGCCAGCCACTGCCGAGCCACTGCCGAGCCACACGGTGGTTGTTCCTGACTAAACCGTACGAAGGACATGTCAGCGTTAAGGGAACTGTCATGCAAAGTGGCGAGATTTGAGCATAATTCTTTTGCGAGGACAGTGCTTTCAACAATTTGTTAATTTTTCAGATGTTTGGCAAAGTTTATAGGTCACTTGCCATCTGTTTAAGCCTAAAGCATTTTAAAAGTTGCATCACGTCTCTGCCCAGTTTGGGAGTGAGGGGCTTTCATGTGTAAAGGCAACACGAAAACCACAAAG
>JABMDN010019768.1:0-12818 GCA_017165825.1 Hepsetus odoe
CCTCAAAGTATTCCTTCCATCTGCTCAACACGCTCTGTTCACCTGTGAGTACGTTACCATTTCTATCTTTAATCGCCCTGACCTGTAGCACATCTTTCCCAGATCTGTCTCTCTGTCTAGCCAATCGGTAAAGGTCCTTTTCTCCCTCTTTACTGTCCAACCTCTCATACACTTCACCAAACACCTTATCTTTGGCCTTCACCACTGCTTTCTTCGCCCTGCGGTTCATCTCCTTGTACACCTGTCTACTTTCCTCATCTCTCTGACTGTCCCATGTCTTCTTTGCCTCCCTCTTCTTTTGAATACACTCCTGGACTTCTTGGTTCCACCACCAGGTTTCCTTATCCTCTTTCTTCTTTCCAGATGTCACACCAAGTACATTTCTAGCCGTCTGCCTTATCACTTCTGCAGTAGTTTCCCAGCAATCCGGTAGCTCTTCAACACCTCCCAGTGCCCGTGTTAACTCCTGCCTGAATTCCACCTTACAGTCCTCCTCCTTCAGCTTCCACCACTTGATCTTCGACTCTGCCCTCACTTTCCTCCTCTTCTTGACCTCCAAGGTCATCCTACAGACTACCATCCTATGCTGTTTAGCTACACTCTCCCCTGTCACTACTTTGCAGTCTCTGATCTCTTTCAAACTGACCCTCCTGCAAAGAATATAATCCACCTGTGAGCATCTTCCTCCACTCTTATACGTCACCCTGTGCTCCTCCCTCTTCTTAAAATAAGTATTAACTACAGCCATTTCCATCCTTTTTGCAAAATCTACAACCATCTGACCTTCAGCATTCCTCTCCTTGACACCATGCCTACCCATCACCTCCTCATCACCTGTTCCCTTCACCAACATGACCATTAAAATCTGCACCAATCATCACTCTCTCTCCCCTGGGTACACTCTCTATCACTTCATCTAACTCACTCCAGAATTTTTCCTTCTCTTTCATCTTACAACCAACTTGTGGAGCATAAGCACTAACAACATTCATTATCACACCTTCAACTTCCAGCTTCAAACTCATCGCCCTCCCTGACACCCTCTTTACTTCCAAAACACTCTCCACATGCTCTTCCTTCAGGATAACACCTACTCCATTCCTCCTTCTATCCACACCATGGTAGAACAGTTTAAACTCTCCTCCAATACACCTGGCCTTACTACCCTTCCATCTAGTCTCTTGCACACACAAAATGTCAACCTTCCTTCTCTCCATCATATCAGCTAATTCTCTACCTTTACCGGTCATGCTGCCAACATTCAAAGTCCCTACCCTCACTTCCACTCTCCTCTCCTTCTTTCTCTCCTTCTCCCTCTGGACATGCCTTCCTCTTCTTCTTTTTCTTCTTTGGCCAACAATAGTCCAATTTCCACCAGCACCCTGTAGGCTAACAGCACTGATGGCGATCGTTGTTAACCCGGGCCTCGACCGATCCGGTATGGAATTCTGTATCGTTGTCCGAATATTGACTTGCCAAAGTTTTACACCGGATGCCCTTCCTGACGTAACCCTCCCCATTTACCCGGGCTTGGGACCGGCACGAAGAAATACACTGGCTTGTGCATCCCTAGTGGCTGGGTTATGAATGTGATGTTAATCTTCATGCTAAAAACAAATGCCTTGCTGCACAGGCAAAAGCTATATAATGTCAGACATTTTCTGCCGCTTGTCCCAAGCGGGGTCGCGGGGGGGTGCTGGAGTCCATCCCAGCGCACACAGGGCGAAGGACGGGGGACACACCCTGGACAGGTAGCCAGCCCATCGCAGGGAGGAGCGAGACAGGGACGGCACCTTGCTCAAGGTAACTCAGGGCAACCTATTGGGAAGGGGTTCGAACTCCCAATCCTCCGATCATGCGGCCAACGCTGCCCCCGACTATATAATGTATTATATAATATTGTCTTGCTGAAAATGTGCTGAAAATTAAAGAACAGAAGACTCTATATTGGACATTTTTAAAACCTAAAAAAATATTTTTAACAACACAGTGGTTACAAAAATGGCCAGACAACTTGTTTTAAGGTTAAGTAACTTCATTCATTTACAGGGGTTACTATGTTCTAGATAGGGTCTAGAATTTCAGTTGTGATGGAGGCTACCAGTTTCTCAACATGAAATAAATCTTCACACCAAAATATACCAAGTTGTTCACTAAATTTATTCAGTTTAAACTGTTCATATGAACATGGGCATAAACATCTATGAGATGTTATGTCCTTTAGCTCAAAATGAAACACACACATACAGACATACACAGACACACACACACACACACACTATCTGCAGACCGCAGAACATCCATTTCAGCCTGCTCTCCCAGGTTCATATAGACTTGACTTTACGGCTTCAGGCAAACTTCCTTTCTTGTCATTTCTGCTTGTCCTGCTCAAACAGGAGGAGACGTTTCCACAGAAACGGAGAAAAAAAAACTGCTTCAAAGACACACACAGACGTCTCAACACCAATAAACAAACACTGTCCTTTTTGGACGAGTCGAGAAAGAACGTGAAGTTCTTAGAGAAGTAAGGATTTTCTGCCATTCCTGAATTAAACCTGTGTGTGTGTGTGTGTGTGTGTGTGTGTGTGTGTGTGTGTGTGTGTGCGTGAGATATTTTAAAACCATTTTAAAAAATTTCCAAAGAAGGTTTCTACCAACTATATTTAAATATATTTTACATGAGACATATGTGTGTCCTGCTGTCCTGATGAGGTATAAAAGCTTGTGTGTGTGTGTGTGTGTGTGTGTGACAGAGAGATTTCTCTTCTTGGCTCTAAAGCTCGGGTACACTGGGGCATTTATGTTGGCTTTCTTTTGAGGCGAGGCATCTGAAGTATGTAGATTTGCTTTCAGCAGCGTGCTGGCAGCAAAAAAGTGCCTCTGTCATCCGTCTCTCTTTGGGGTCCCGCGCCTCTCCGGACCCCCTCAGTCCCTCCGTGGGACACAAGCACTTTTCTACTGGCCTACTTTTCAAAGCTTCACTAAATGTGTAATGATGCACTTCTGCTAAAACATCTCCAAACATCTCTCTCTCTCTCTCTCTCTCTCTCTCTCTCTCTCTCTCTCTCTCTCTCTCTCCCTCTCTCGCTCTCCTTCTTCTGACCCTGCAATTTTATTTTTCTTCTTTACCCCTCTGTCTGTCTCTGCGTCTCTCTCTTCTCTTTCTCTCTCTCTTCCCTTCAATCTTCATCTGTCCCTTATCTAACCCGTTTTCTCTCTCGCGCTCTCTCTCCTCTTTCTCTCACTTCTCCATCTCTCTCTGTCTATATATCTTCATCTCTTTCTCTCTCCCTCTATACTTCTTCATCCTCTTGCTCTTCTCTATTTCATGCTTTCTGTTTCTCTTTCCACCTCTATATTTTCAATATCTCTCTCTCTTTCTCTGTGTACTTATACCTCTTTATCAGTCAGATGATAGTAAAAGGAAACAGCATTTGTCACTAGTACAGTCTGGCCAATCAGAATGAAGATCATTTGAAGTGAAGTGAGAGTGAAGTGAAAGTGACTATCCTCGTCTTTGTGAAACACAACACACAGTGAGACGCAACAAAATTCAACCTCTGCTTTTCACCCACACACACCGTGTGGCAGGCACAGCTATTAAAAGCACCTATGGAGCAGTGATGGGGACAGTACCTTGCTCAAGAGTACCTCAGGGCTTCTGCTCCTGGGGCCTAGTCCCTAAACACTAGGCCACCGCTGCCTACATGGCACAAAACTGTAAATAGAAGATGATGGATTGATAAATGGGTTTTGAAGATTCAAATGAACAGTTTTGGTGCACAAATACACAATAAAAGAGAGGAAAAATGTAGGAAATGCACTTTTAATCACCCTCAGCTCTAAACCCGGCCTCCCTTAAACTGCTGCTGGTTGGGTTCTGTTTGATGTGGTTCTGGTGGGAAGAGCGAGACCCTGCCGTGGGAATCGTTCAGCTCTGAAGCGGTTTGTGTTTGTGGTTCTGCGCCGAACGCTCAGTGTTTGTCTTTTCCCCAGACTGACCTTTTGATGCAGTGAGATAATTGAAATGACACACACACACATACACACATGCACACACACACACATGCGCACATACACACACGCACACACAAAGAAACGTTCCTAAAAGTCAAGGATTTGCTGGGCTGTGCTCTGAGGGTTGGTGGACCTGCTCTTTTTTTCACTTCCACACGGTTTGTCCGTTGGTGTCATCAAGCTTAAACCACCACTTTGAAAAACCGAATAAAAAGGGATTTGTGTGTGTGTGTGTGTGTGTGTGTGTGTGTGTGTGTGTGTGTGTGTATGTGTGTGTGTGTGTGTAGGTGGGCAAAAACTGAAGACACTGTAGGACTGAGTGTCCCAATACATTTGTCAATAATCAATCAATAATCAAGTTTAATAAATATAGTCCAGTTGTGTGATGGTGGGTGTGTATGCTTGTGTGTATGAGCTGCCTGGTTCCTCTGGAGATGCAGGTCCTGACTTGTTGGCTTGGGTTGGACTTGCAGGTCTTCTCACTGTCCACTGCCCCAGACAGCAGCTGAGCCCTGTGTGGGCTGCACTATCAGACATTTTAAACTTGGAGTTGGCATTAAGATTTGTCGTAAGGTCTAAAAGTAGGTAGACACCTGCTCCTCCAGAGGTTCTTCTGAGTTTAAATGAATGAAAGTACCCCACTTTGCTGTAATTACTGTCTATTCTTCTGGGACGTTGTGTTACTTCCCAATGAATGGGGAATGCTAAGAGTTCCATCGCTTCTTCTCAGAAGACCATCTTCTCAGTTTGATTTTAAGTTAAGGTCTTGTTAACCCCATTTACCCTTCAAATCTCAGGCTTAAATGATTCTAAATTTTACATCCTATTCTGTAAAACTCATGAACATCATGGACTTTCTCCACCATTACACCACTGGTCAAGACCTGTGATCCAGCCAACGTGGCCTCCACTCCACTGATGACAAGCTTCATATAGTAGCACCCAAGTAGCGGAAAAGCCGTCCGCCACCACTGAGATCTCTTAAGTAGTTTAAGGCCGAGCTTAAAACCCAGCGTTTTAGATGTTTTAAGGGAGCGTCTGCCAGTTTACTTTTATTATTATATTATTATTTTTATTATAATTATATTGTTGCATTTTTAGTTGATCTTGTTCTCTTAATTTAATGTTTAGTGCATCTTGAATCAATGAAAAGTGTTTTATCTCTTTTGTCTCTCATTCATTTTCTGAGCCACTTGTCCTAATTAGAGTCACGGGGGGTGCTGGAGCCTGTCCCAGGTCTCACAGGGTAAAAGGCAGGGAAGCACCCTGGACAGGTCTCCAGTTCATCAAAAAACACTTTATAATGATATTAATGAATTATAATTGCTGGATTACTCTTCCGTTTGCGAAGCCTTTGCTCTAAATATATATATTTATATATATATATGAAAATTGTAAACTTGGAAGAGCAAGAAACTGCAGTGTGGAGCAACATGAGGCCAGTACGTTGTTTTTTCTCAGTAGAAATCAGCAGATTCAGTCAGCTGTTGCTCAACAGCAACTGGTAACTCCCCACAAAACCTTTTTTCCAGCCTCCCTCCACCAGTTTACCGACAGGCTGAGGGACTTGCTCCATCAGAGGCAACAACCACCAGCAGATTTACTGGCAGTGAGTGATTGGATATTATTTTCTGCTGTGGTTTTTAGCAGAACCCACATAAATAAATGGCCATGACCCACACGGTGGTCAAAAAGAAGCTTTTCAACGAGCTGGAATTATTTTGCTTATCTGTTTTTTCTTTATTACAGTGGAGATTTAGACAATATAGACAACTGTGCACCATTGTGCACACCATTGTGGTTCGGGAGTTGGCCACAGGATCGGAAGATTGTGGGTTCAAACCCCTTACCAGTAGGTTGCCCTGAGGTACCCTTGAGCCAGGTACCGTCCCCGTCACTGCTCCCCGGGCGCTTTCAATAGCTGCCCACTGCTGCACGGTGTTTGCAGGGGTTAAATGCAGAGGTCCAATTTCGTTGTGGTTCACTGTGTGCTGTGCTGTGACCTCGCAATGACAAGGGTTGTCACTTTCACTTTCACTTTCAGGGGATGTTATGGCAGCGCCAGTGTGGCAAACCTGGTGGAATTTCAACAGGATTAGGATTTTGGACCAGGGGGTCAGGTTTAGACTTGTGTGTGGTTGTACTGTAAAGTGAAAGTGACTATTTTTGTTATTGTGAAACACAGCACAGCAAAATTCAACCTCTGCTTTTTACCCACACACATCGTGCAGCAGGGGGCAGCTATTGAAAGTGCCCTGGGAGCAGTGATGGGGACAGTACCTTTCTCAAGGGTACCTCAGAGCAACCTACTAACTTGAGATTCGAACTCAAGACCTTCCGATCCTGGGGCCAACTCCCTAAACACTAGGCCACCACTGGCCCGTATTTGCCCCGTATGGGCCCCGTATATACGGAATGTACTGCTGGCAGGTTGTCAGGGTTTGGATGAAGGTGCCAGTAGGACACAGAGGGGAACTTCATTAAATAAAACACAAATCTTAAATTAAAGAAACTCTGGGGGCTAAAATTAAACAGAGGTTGCAAACACAGCAGTAAAACTGCAATTAAGCAACAAAAGAACCTGCAAACAGTCTGAAGCCCAAGTGTGCAGGGGCAGACCTTGGGAAGAGCAAAGGCAAAAGCACATGGAGAAGCAAAAAGAAGGCATAAAAAATGGTTCTGAGGTGAAATCCTTCATTTCTCCATATTTTGCTTCTGAAGAGATTTTCTTGCATTTTTAATGTGTTAATGTGTTGTTGTTCTCCAGATCTTCCTGAAGGACAGATATTATGGAAGAACAGTGTTGCTGTCTCTCATTTTCAGTCCATTCTCTGTACCTGAGCAGTTCTCCAGATCTTCCTGAAGGACAGTGTTGTTGTCTCTCATTTTCAGTCCAGTCTCTGTACCTGAGCAGTTTGATTGTTTTGTGTTGGTTGTGTTGATAATCAGGTGTTTCATTTTCTGCTGATGCTGAATGCTGAGTGGTTGGAACCCCTTTATCTAGAACCTTGCCTTGTATCTTTAGACACTTTGTAGCCACAATAGTTCCAGTTTCATTCATTTAATCTGTCCAATATTTTAAAGATCTGCTAGGCAGAACCTAGTGATTTCCTAGAAAATTAATAAGAAATGAGGGGACTGTGTGTGTGTGTGTGTGTGTGTGTGTGTGTGTGTGTGTGTGTGTGTGTGTGTGTGTGTGTGAAAGGATGTGGACAGTACTCTACCAGTGCAGGTTAATGCTAAGGGCAACAGAGTCACTTTATGCGACTAATGCAGGACACATTCACTCACACACAGATGCTTCTCCATCAAAGTGTTTGCTGGCCTCAAATTCATCTCAGCGTGCCTTGAGTGAACTCTTATCTCCAGAGACTGGGGTAAGTCTCCTGGCGCTGTTTTTTTTTCCCCCTTGCTCTGCATTTCCCAGCCACGGCTTGACAGTTGATTTCAAAGCCTTGCAAATCCCCCAGAGTGCAACAGCCTGGTGCTTTGAGTGGGCATGAAGCATCTGCACACAGCCAACCAGCCAAAGCCAAACACACAGCATAGCCTAGGGAGACAGAGAGAGAACGAGAGAGAGAGAGAGAGAGAGAGAGAGAAAGATTCTGACAGAGCTGGAAGGGTTGAAGGAGTATGTAGTCGGGTGGGGGGGGTCATGCATCATAACCCAACTCTTTCTGACAGCTCGGTTGCCGTGGGGACAAAGAGGTAGGGGTGGTGGGTGCCCCACTTTAACACCCCCACAGAGCCCTCTCCCTAAAAGAACACACACTCACACTTGCACTCGGGGGGGAAACTCCTACACGCACTCACATCAGAGCAGAGACAGCAGAGGGAAAGAGTGGAGAGAGAGAGAGAGAGAGAGAGGGAGCAAGAGAGAGAGAGAGAGAGAGAGAGAGAGAGAGAGAGAGAGGTGGGGCAGAATGAGTAAAGTGAGGGAAGGCATTTTCTCTCTACTTGTCTCTCTGCCAAACCCAAATCTTTCTGAAAGTCTTCCTCTCTGGTCTAATCCATTCATCTAGAAGCCCCACACCTGATTAGCCCAACCAATCCAGAATGAACGACTCCCTTCCTCGTTCTCCTTGCTCACCTGCTACTGCTGCTGTCAGGCATCAGTACGTCTAAAGCCCTGGTCTCATTGTCTGATGCATTTTAGGGAGCATTTATACCTTCCGTCTGGTCTCCTTGGTCCAGAAAATGATGCAACCTTGCACAGTGTGGAGCTGTTTCCCTCGTACCAGGAACCACCATGATGGTCTGCAGTTTGAACCCATTATAAGTCAGCTTGGTAGCTGCATTTTCCAGTGCGTTGGTGTTGTAAACCCAAAGAAATGGTTGCTTTCTCTCAAGGGGGCTGCTGGGAAGGTTGTTTATGGGATATTATGCTGCTTCTGAGGCTTTTCCAGCAGCACCAGGAACAACCCAAACCCACAGACCCAAAACAAAGAAATGGAATCATTACAGATTTTGTTCTCATATTTTGACCAGTCAGATGGCAGTGACACAACAGCTTAACTGTGGGTGAAGACTCCCACCGTCCCACGACCTCAAGGTCAAGTGGACCTGAGATGTTAAATTGTCCCCTAGGTGTGAGTATGTTTGTATACGCGTCTGCTCTGTGATGGACTGGCGACCGGTCCAGGGTGTCCCCACCTTTCACCTCGTGAGAGCTGGGATAGACTCCTGCACCACCTACGACCCTAATCAAGACCTATTTCCTATATATTAATCAAGATCTATTTCAGATCATGTCTTGTTTAACCTGCCATGTGATATTCTAAAGTGTTGTGACGACTCCCTCTAGGAGGTTGACGAGACAAAAACTGAAAGACCATAAATTAAAAGTAATATAAAGCAGTGTGGGATCATCTCCAAAGGAAAAGGAAGGCAGTTTTAAAGCTCTAAAGAACTCAGGAACGTCCTTCAAGAAGCCCAGAGAACTATTTCTGAAGACGACTAAAAGAAATAAGAAAACTTGGCTCAGAGAGTTCAGGCTGTGCTGAAGAATAACGGTGGTTGCAACAAATATTGATACAAAAAAAAAATAGTATTTAGATGGACAGGGTGCTGGTTGCACATCACTCTTCTACTAATAACCACTTGCTGGCTTTTTTAGACGGTATATACCATATAGTATATATATAGCTTGTCCCCTCGATGCTGCAGGAACAGTCTATTCTTCTGGGAAGGACCCAGATGCTGCAACATGTGCTGACATCAAATCTCTCATAAAGATGTTCAGAGACACCGTGGGTGTAAGAGGACGCAAGAAGCGGCACATGTTTTTGTCTGACAGTATAAATAATGTGACCACAAGCCATTTCGTCTGTCCTCGGAGAGTGGCGGTCAGTTTTAAGGTCAGCACTTCCTCAAAGGGATTCGAGAGTGGGAAGGGAAACGTGCCGAAGTAATAAGGTTATTAAAGAGGGGATGAAAACATCTGAAGCTGGAGACCAGAGGCGAAAGCAGTGTGTGTGTATGTGTGTGTGTGTGTGTGATGAAGCGGGGACCTCAGCGGAGAGTGACCCCAGGCCTGGACGCAGTGCGGTGTGAGTCACAGTGGCGGCAGGAGAACGTGGGCTGTGGAAATGTCATGTTTTTAATGGCTAAACTCTTCACGCGGATGATGTAGCCCCGGCGTCTCTGGGCAAAACCGTAATAATGTGAAATCCATTTAAGATGAGTGACAGAAGCAGGGCTTGCGAGCAAAGCCAATGTCAGAAAGAAGTTCTGATATGCAGCTAAGCTAGCTGAGCTCAACACACACACACACACACACACACGCATACACTTGCATGTACACACATTTGCTGACACACGTCTTTAACCCTCTTGGAAGCCTTGCATGAGATAACAGATAGTCTATTTAAAGCCCCAGTAAGAATCTGCAGAAACGGAACCATAACCGGGGCTCACTTTTGGACATTTTTAGTGCCATAAGGATTTGCAGCTGTTGTTGGTGTGTATAAGCTCCCTGTTTGAGACTATTTGTCACTGTGAACATTTCACAAGTGCACCACTTTGTTGCAAAGGGTAGCACCAGCGTTGGGGACAATACCTTGCTCGAGGGTGCCTTAGGGTAACCTACTGTTTCAGGATTCAAACACGCAACCTTCTGATCAGCGGTGGGCTTGTGGTTAAGGACAAGGAGGTTGTAGATTCACACCCCTGATCAGAAGGTAACCCCAAGCAAGGTACCGTCCCCATAACAGCTCCCCGGGTGCTGGACATAGCTGCCCTCAGCTGCACATTTGTGTATGGGTTATTTTACGATGAGTCACTTTCAAAGAGCCTGGTTCCTCATTACCTCATACATATTTTTAAGACTATTGCCATGGTGACGCTGCTTACCTGCAACTTTGGAATAAACATTTTGCAAGATTATGACCTGGTTGTCCCCAAACATCACTTTTCTCCTTGCTGTTCTTTTGTGTTCTCCATGTTATTTGCTAAAACATACATGTACTTTTAGCGCCTGTAGTTAACATGCTAATGCATGCAGATTTAAGGGCTTTAGTGAAGGAGCGAGGGGATTGGTTACAGCTTGAGCATTGGCAGTGATTAGGAAAATGCCACATGAAGGCTGACACACAATGACCAGACGGAGCCAATGATGTTCTTAGCTCTAAGCAATGAAAATTGTTCCTCTCGGGGATGAGAAACGGCTTTGCTTTTGGACAAAAATCCTTCTGGAAAAGAAAAAGATGTTCTCTTGGAAATCGGAGTACGTTTAGCCCAATTCTATTGGTCCGTTCAGTTCAAGTGAATCAAGTTAAGTAGATTTTATTGTCATTTTCACCAAATACACATACAGAGTGAAACGAAACTACCCAAGATTGTGCTGCTGCACAATATTAAACTACACGATTACAGACAGAACAGCAGAACGGAGCACATCTGTTAGACCCAGAGCAGAGACAGAACTGAGTCTGAGGTTCATCAGGTTCCATTTCCTCTCGTCCTCCGTATCTTCCTCCTTCACACTGACCCCCCGCATGTCCTCTCTCACCACATCCCTAAACCTCCTCTTTGTTCTTCCTCTTTTCCTCTTTCCTGACAGCTTCATCCTCAACATTCTTCTCCTGATATACTCCTCATCTCTCCTCTGGACATGTCCAAACCAACGCAGTCTCGCTTCTCTCGCATTGTCTCCAAAATGTCCAACCTGAGATGTCCCACTGAGTATATTATGGCAAATAACATTCTCATTTCTTATCCTGTCCATCCTCATCACACCCAACACCGATCTCAGCATCTTTAACTCTGATGCCTCCAGTTCCGCCTACTGTCTTTTCGTCAGCCCCACCATCTCCAACCCGTGAAGCATAGCTGGTCTCACTATTCCAATCTGCCTGCACTCTCTTCTTCACCTCTCTTCCATACTCCCTGTTATGTTTGCCCTATTCTCTTTCATTCTAGGGCATATGACAGCAAGACACTTTCCAGATCAAGAGCAGAAAGGTCTGGACATTTTTTTCCGGTGTTTATTTGTTTGTTAGTTTGTTTAGGGACATTCTCGTTTTTCCTTTCTCAAAAGTTAAAGGGCTAAAAGTTTCGGTTTCTTCTCCGAAAAGGGCCACACTGTGCGTAGCCTTAGGTTTTTTTTTTACCTCCAAAGGGAAGCTGGTTTGCTGTCTTATTGCTGTCGCCTCAGGCAAGCTTTGAGGGACCCCGGGGTCCTGGAATATACAAAGAGCTTTCTGACTCTTCAGCCGTTCTCAGAGTCAGACAAATAAAGATGGACTGATCCGGCCTGTTTCCAGCCACAACAAAGTCTCAGCGCCCGGCCAGTCGCGGAATCAAACGACTTTGGCGCGTTGGATTGGAAAGAGCTTGAAAAACTTCCTGGGAAATAAAACGTCCCCACCCAGTTCTCTCACTCTCTTTTCTCTTTTTCTTTTTCGGGAGACGTGCGTTCGCTTTCATGCTCTCCCCCCCAAAATTTAATTGGTGTCAGAATCAAAGGAGGCATACGGAAGGAGAGAAACACACGGAGAGGAAAAGGCCCTGGAAGACTCCTTCCTGTGATCTAGACACTTGTAATTGTGTCGGACTTTTAGCTGGGAGTTTTTGAAGAGACGGCTTTAGTTCAATTACTTCTGTCAAAGTGTCAGGACCCTTCCCCAGTGCATGGGTGATTCCCCCAGCTCTCTCTCTCTCTCTCTCTCTCTCTCTCTATCTCTCCTTTCTCTTTCTTTCTATCTCTCCCTCACTCTCTCTACCCCCGCATGCTCTCGTTTCATCCCGCGCATTATTCCGTATCCCGCGGCTCATGTTTTGCCTCATTTGAGGTACGGTTTTGAGCACATCTGTGCCACCGACTACCCACCACCCACATCACCTCCACCACCCTCATCGCTCCGGCGCGTCAGGGCACCACAGAGTGAATTTCTCCAGCGTTTTCTGCAATCGTCCTCAATCCGGTCGGGAAAACAACGAAAAAGGGCCAAATTAAAAATCCCGTTTCTCACCAGAGTTTTGAGGAGCGCTTTATAATTCAGATGCTCAGTTTTGCATAATAACTCAAATCAAAGCAAAGGGTCTTGAGGGCCTGATATTGAGAGCAATGTTCTGACTCACTTTCCAGCCCTTTCCCCCTTTTATTAGAAAAACAAGTTTCCAGTGTTCAGGAGCGGATTTTGTTCATTCACAGCAAACTGAGCACCGACGACAAACACGCAGATCAGAACGAAGTGGAAGAAAACTCAGCCTCGTCTCTCAGTTCACTCCAACAGCACTCTCTCTCTCTCTCTCTGTCTCTCTCTCTCTCTCTCTCTCTCTCTCTCGCTCTCTCTCTCTCT
>JABMDN010019774.1:0-14101 GCA_017165825.1 Hepsetus odoe
AGAGAGAGAGAGAGAGAGAGAGAGAGAGAGAGAGAGAGAGAGAGAGAGAGTGTAAATAAAAGAAAAATTCTCCTGCATTCCAGCTCACTTATGTCACATGAAAAACTCCAAGAATTGTCATGTTTTTGTTTGAGGCTGACAGAAGTTTGGGCGGAGGTGTGATGGAGATGGAGCGAGTGTAAAATTGACACTCCAAAGAATTCGGGCTGCCATGGATACCAGAGTGCCGTCTGATCGCTGCGTTAGGCGAGCGTGATGGGCGGAGATAGCTGTCCACTTTCAGCTGAATGAATGACGCTGGAACTGTCACCGCTTTGGCAGGGCAGGACGCACTGCTGGGGTTCAAAGGCGAACATCTGATCGTAGAAAAGTCTGCACTAGGGCTTCAGACTCATCTGATCATAACATGCCCCCTTTGAGTTTCTAAGGTTATGAAAAATTGAATTCAGAATATTTTCACTTCACCTTGATTTCAGCACTTGGTGAGCATGCAGGACTGATTCTGGGCTAGTTTGGGGGAAGGGCTCATTATCTCTATACTTTGTCCATCGCTACAACACTGGAATCACAAAGCAAAGCAGCAAAAAATTGCTATTAGTAGAAATGGCTGTTCGGGTGATGTAGCTTACACCAGGGTTTAATACAGTCCCACTGTTTTTTAGTAGCAACAGAAATGGGTTCTCTGGACCCACACCTGGGATCCAAAATTGTTTAAAAAGCTTGATTGCCTTGAGCCAGGATGAAATTCTGGGCAAGAGTTATGATGATGGTTAACAGGACTACTGTCAAAAGCAGTGTTCCTCAACACAGTCTTGGAGCTCTTCATGTTTGCATGTTTTGCTGGCAACTCAAATACAGCACAAAATTTGGAAGCCTCAGAGCAAAATGTATGCAGTGATTCTCAAATCACTTCTCGGGCTCCCATACTCTCCATAACTACTATACTCTACATAACTATTATATGTTGCATTATTGAAGCATAATCATGGTCCATAGCTACAAAGCACAGAAACTACAAGCGTAATGTACTCAAATGAGATCTGAAAAATTTACAGGCAATGGCGACTCTTTGTCAGATTGCTCAAACCAATCCTGAGCAGTTTTAGCAACGTATCACTCTGCTGCAAGAGGCCACTGCCATTAGGAAATATCACTGGCATGAAGATGTGTATTTGGTCTGCAACAATGTTTAGGTAGGTGGCACATCTCAAAGTAACATCTACATTCCTGCCAGCAACCAGCATTGTCAAGAGCAGCACACTGTCTACTGGCTTGTCAAAGGTCATTGGGGTGCAATCTCTTCCCTAGGTAAAGAGTACACACACACACACACACACACACACACACACACACACACACACCCACACACACATGCATTCACCCCAGCTCTCTGCATTCCCCTCACACACTCCATTGCTGTTGCCGCGGAGATGAATGAAGGGGGAAGGAAGCGCATTACGCTCAACTAGGAGTGTGTGGCGCTAGCCCACAAATAAAAAGATGCCTTTTAGGCAAATGCGGCGATTAGCCTGAACGCTAGCTATCCCATCATCCCCCTGGAGAGAGGGAGAAAAACCCAAGGACACGAGGGCCTGCTCCATATCACACACAGACAGAGAGAAATGAGAAATGCTGTGTGTTTTGTGTGTGTGTGTGTGTGTGTGTGTGTGTGTGTGTGTGTGTGTGTGTGTGTGTGTGTGCAAAAGGCAAAGAAACACTCCTGGATATTATTTCTTGTAGAATGATGTCAGTTTAGTCATTGCTCATCTGAGCCAGGAGTGTCAACTCTTTTTACCAAGGGCCACATCTGCATTTAGTGGTGGCTCTCCAAGGCCAGTGAAAATGTAAGACTGAATAAGTGTCCCTGTATTTGCTTAATATTATTTATTCAAAAGTACTGTATGCATTTGCACCATAGTTTCATAATGCCTCTTATTTATCAGGTAAGAAACTCACACACTCAAATTTACTTGTGCTTGGCAAATCACAAAGAAAATATCAAACATTATTACATCATTTTTTTCAAAACTTTTTTTGCTCACAGTGCACAGGCAGAAATCCACAGCCACAAATAATGAGCTGAAAAATAGTGAGCTGCTGAGATGTGTGACAGATGTGCATTTACAAAAGCAAATGGCTGCATATAAACTTGCAGGGGCACATGGCATGTGCCATCTTGCTCAAGCCACTATCACCTTGATTACAGTAAAAATTCATCTGTGTGAACACGCATGTAAACACACTGAATATACTGCTACACATACAAAGTAGAATATGTAGTTAAAAATGTTTATAATAAATAAAAACTTAAAGGCTTTTGTGTTTGGTGTCACAATGATGAAGTATATTGTACTACCTCAGCACAGACACTGCCTCATAACACAAAAGATATACTGACTTTCTCCTTGAAGCACAAACATATTCGCTCCATCTTTCATTAAATCACCTTCTGCATCATTATTCGTAAATTATTGGAAATGTGGAAAAACTTCAATCTCGTGGCAGGATGTGATCACTTCAACATGCATTATGGGAGATGTAATGCATAGTCAATACATGCTTAAAGCAATATGTTTTTTTAAGACAATCAGAGACTTTAAGCTCCTGTGGGCCACAGAAAATAATGTGACGAGCCAGACTCAGCCCACAGGCCTTGAGTTTGACACATGTGATCTAAGCCATTGAGCCCATGACTGTGGTCTTCCCCACCTTCCGATCAACAACCGAAAAAATTTCCCATCTTTACCTCTGTTCCTGAGACGAATTCACACCTCACCACTAATTACATCTCCCAAGATCAGTTTTAACAAATGGAAAGTGACAGAAGGAATATTCTTCTAAAAGCCACAAACTGAGAATTCATATTCACCAGAAGTTTAGCCCAGGCTTGCTCAAGAAGTACTTAAAATCTGTACCTGGAAGCTGAAACACACCAAGTGGGCAGCTTTCTCAATGCCTGTTACATTGGAGACGTACACACAGACTATCAGTCTTTATCAGATACTATTTAGCAAGCACACAAACACACACACACACACATACACACACACACACACACACACACACACACACACACACACACACACACACACACACACACACACACACACACACACAGTGCAGGCTATTGAGAATAATTCATCCTAAATATATATTTTAGTTTCTTCAGACACTTACAACTGTCACATGACATACCTGCTACACATTTAGAGAGCCATAAATACAAATTCATAATGCTCAACAGCTCTAGTAGTTTTACTGAGCGAAGAAAATAGTCATAGCTTGCCTTGGGCAGTCTTGGCAGGTTCACACACTTGTAGGCACACTTAACAAAACACTATGGTTTCACAGTTTGGAAAAAATCAGAGCCTTATTGCTGTCACAAGAAAATCTTAAGAGCATAGCTTAATGGTTTGAGACATTTAAGTAGATAGTATATTTTCTCCAAAAGCCTCCAAAATGTATTAAACAATGCCTCCTTTCTAAGAAACTATTCCAGAAAACTACAAATGTTAACACCTGAAAAGTTTTTTTTGTGTGTGTGTATGTGCTACTGGAAGATGAAACTGATTGAAACTTAGTTTCCCATATTTCTCCAAAGCCCGAGTAAATATGTTGGAATTCCATGATAATCTGAGATTATTAAAATTCATCTGTTTTCCGTAAGAAACTAAAACTTAGTTGTGGTTTGATCTTCTAGCAGTACTGTGACTGAAAACATACATCCAACCGCAGGAAGTCATTTATTGACCACAGAATAAAGCTTCTGACATGTCCAATTTATGGTCAATGGATCAATAGAAATGGTTTCTATTACTTTTATTGCATATTTCAATACAAGAACACAATGTGTGGAAATATGGACCCACAGAGTACAGAAGCAAAGGATATGTATGGACAAGACATTTAATGTTCTTCATTATTGAAGAACATGTTCATTGTTTCAGTGGTCTCACAAATCATTGCTTTCACTGAACTACAGCATGCTACTGTATACAGTACATGTGATTCAGAAGACAATTGACAAACATGCAATTTGACCCCTCAAACCCAATAAAGTGTCTTCCATCAATTTTTTAACTATGTATCAAAACAAGCCATGAGCCTTAATATTCACTGATGCTTGTTGATGCTGAGGAGCAGTGTAGTGTGTAAGTGAAAGATCAGAGTGAAACACTTCCAACCAACCCCTAAAACCTCACTCACCTGGGTCCCAGACACATCTAGCTGCATCCATCAGCAGAGGATGAGTTGAAGGGCATGTCTGGGAGGAGCTGTAGAGTGTGTGCGGTATGGGCTAGTGTCCAGCGCACACATGCACACACACCTGCGGGCTGCAGTGATGGATGTGGGGTGGAGTGAACGGAACATGGTGAAAATCTTTCACTTTCACTGTGGGGAAGTCACTGTTCAGCATCAGACTCTACTCATTAAAAGATAGAGCAGGAGAGGGAAAAGTAATTGAAAACACAGAAACTGATGTAGAGGGTACTGACCAACATCCATTTAGACATAAAGCAGATGCTTCAATCCTACATCATGGCAAATGATTCACTTTAGTTTAATTTTGATTCAATTCAATTCAATTCAATTAACTCACTCACTCTTTTTCTTAGCTGCTTGTCTTGATTACAGGGTCATGGTTCATGTTTATAACCACATATCCTCAGTATTATTGTGGCAATGCTGGAACACATAGAATAAAAACTCTGGACAGGTTGCCTAGGTGGTGATTTAGCATCTCCAATTTACCTGAATTGTATATTAGAACCTAGAAGATGCCCTTGCAGATATGAGGAGACCATGCAAACCACAGAAAATAACCAGGCTGCCCCATCTGGGAACCCAGGACTTTTCTGCTGATGGCACTACAGTTCAAATCAATCCAATCCCAATTCTACTCCTCTTTCTCCTATACCATTGTCCCAATGTCTACTTGCCACTGTAGGAAAACATCTTAAGTAGAAGTAAAATATTTACTTAAAATCTCATAATAATACCTTTGCAATCCAAATATGGAAGCACTGGCTGACTGAAAAAAAAAAAACAAATTTACATTTTGAATTTTATTTTTCACTTGTTCTTCATAAAGGAGATATGAAGTGTTTACACCGGTTCCTACCAATTTCTTAAGAGCAAGCTCAGTTTTATTAGTAGCGTTTCTGTTTGAACAGCTATTGTTCCAAAGCAGCCAGGTTCATTTAATGAGCAAACCAGCACACACTCCACTGCCAGTAAACACTGCTGTGCAGAAAATGGCCCACCACCCAGATAATATCTGGTCCTGTGGTGGTCCTTTTCCTTTGATGAATAGGGAAGAGATGGGCAACAGATGGGAAACAGTCAGTAATTAGAACCTTCGATGAATCATATGGAAATGAAACAACCAGTGGAAGGGGTGCAAGGTAGGTGGATGTACTGAACTGGGAACTCTATGTATATGGAGAAAGAGAGAGTGCAAGATGAAAAACAGGTCTGCTGAAGCAAGCAGGTAACCCTTCAGGCACCCATTTAATGCTTTAAATGCCCAGAGTTGGCTGTTTCCATCTTTAGCCTCCCCATAATTACCCCACACTGAGAGGTGGAAAGGGTGTGTTTTACAACATGTCATTTTTAAGATGAAGACATTGTCAAGGAAATTACAAGAGACAAGCTGAAGATGAATAATCCAGACCTTTAAACTACTGTCATTATTAAACTATAGTCATTCAACTAGAGCTACATTAAAAATGACAGTTATTACAGAGTAGAACTTACTTCCTTTAAGAGCATACTGAAAGCCATCACTTAAGGACAGCACTGTTGTCAGCACGGTGGTTTTCTACTAAGCCTAGATGGTTTAAATGTTTAACTTCAGGTATTGTGAAATGACATACACTAGCTGGATTTACTCAAACAGTTGTCAAAAAACTACAGTCTTTCTAACATGAGTGTGGTATTACTGGGGTCACTGTATCTGTAATGTTTAATGTTTGGACAAAGGTGCTTTACAACTACAGTTTTTTGCAAACTATGCACTTTAAGCAGGATGTATGTCTGTACCACAAAAGCTGTCATGTGCAAATCTCAGTGGTAACAAAAAGCAACGCCTTATATGGAAGTTCTGGAGGAGTCAGGTCTAGCTGATCACTGCATTTTACAAGTAATGGTGTTTCAAACTGGTGTCACAAAAATATCATTTATAAAAATGACCTTACTTCATAAAAGGTTTGATGTGATATATAAACAAACAGGTCTCTGGACTACTAGATTTTTGTTTTTTTAGATTTTTAATTAAAATAATTATTATATTGTGATTAAAAGAAAAGAAGAACTCTATATTGCGCACTTAAAATCTTTCAAACAACACAGGAATGCAAAACCAGCCAGAGAATCATCTAATGATTTAAATGTAATCCTTTGAATTTACTACAAGACGTTACACTGGTGTCAGAGTCTAACCCCTTGCATTAGCACTGACAGTAAATATGTTTACTGTGCCTAATGTTACTACACATTGAAGATCATCAATAGACTAGCATATTACATACATACATATCACACACACACACCCACACACATGCATTCACCCCAGTTTCTTCGTGTATCTCTCACACACCCAATGCTGCTGCTGCGGAGATGAATGAAGGGGAAGAAGCGTGACACGCTAACTTCAGGAGTGTATGCTAGCCCACAAATAAAAAGATGCCTTTTAGGCAAATGCGGCGATTAGCCTGAACGCTAGCTATCCCATCATCCCCCTGGAGAGAGGGAGAAACCAAGGACATGAGGGTCTGCTCATATCACACACATGGTAGAGAGAAATGAGAAATTGCTGTGTGTTTTTGTGTGTGTGTGTGTGTGTGTGTGTGTGTGTGTGTGTGTGTGTGTGTGTGTGTGTGTGTGTGTGTGTGCGCGTGCGCGTGTGTGTGTGTGTGTGTGGTCGGGGTGGATGGCTAACGGGAAGAGGAAGGCTCAATTCCAGTAAAGGGAGAGGATAGAAGAAGAAGAGGAAGATGAAGAAGACAACAAAGATGACAAAAGTACAAATAGAGAAGGAGGACATGGAAATAAGAACAAAGAAGAACAAAGAGGTATTGAAAGAATAAAAGGGGAACAGGAAAAAGAAGAGGCAAAGAGGAAGAAGTTGAGAAAGAAGAAGATGGAGAGAAAGACATTAAGGGGGGCTATCAAAAGGGTACAAGAAGGATAAATGATGATGAACAGAGCGAAGGGGAAGAAAGAAAATGAAAGACAGACACAAGAAAGATAGAAAAAGAGAGAGAGATGAATGAGATAACAAAGAAGAGGAAAAGGATTAAACAGAGTATTATTAATTGAAAAAAGAAACAAAAAAGAAGAAATACAAGAAATTAAGATGTAGACAGAAGATGAAGAAAGAGATAAGGCATAAAGAATAGAAAGTTAGGAAAAAAGAAAAACTAAAGGGGAAAGATATTTCTATTTTACATTTCTTCTTTGGACAAAATTCCAAAAGTTAAAAGACACCTGGCTTCTCGAAATACTATCGTATCTGTAATAATTATGATGTAACAATACAGCCCTCCTTTAGGAACAATGGCAAAACTTGCTCCTCTTGTGACGTCAGGATTATGTGCTTTCAACAGGAGCTCAGAAAGGACAACTATCAGATGTCAACTCTAAAATCTTCTCTTCACACTCTTCTGCAAGAAACCTAGAACATTAAAGAGGAAAGGTGTCCCTATACTTTCGACCGTGCATGCATATAAACAATGACGGGCCGATTATCGCACACATGCACTGCACTCCATCACATCGACACAAATTGTGTGTTTTTAGGCTACAAATCCTCCACAGGGGGATGAAATAAAAGCCCTGCTGCACACACACCAGCTTTATTAGCTGCCAAACCGCATGACAGACACATTTTATATTCCCTGCAGAGTCGTAGAGAGTAGAAGTAGCAGGTGAGTTTTGGCAGTCTGGTCTGGGCTCAGTAATATGTAACTGTCACACTTTCAAAGAGAAGCAGGCGGAGGCTGGGAGGAGCCCGAGCGTGTATCGCTCTGTCTTTTACGGGAGTTTTCTCAGATCCATGAAGCGAGTGTGTGCGAGTGCATGTCTGTCTGAGCTCCGATCCGCCTGAGAGGATCTGTGGATCTCGGGTTACGCCAAGAACCGTCAATCTCCTCACCGTGAAGAGGCAGAGAAACTGGCCAACCACTCTGAGCCACTCAGCATGGAGGAGTTCATATTCATAGATTTCATTCACGTGACTAAAGCCCTGAAGGGGCAAAAACCCTTAGAACTACAACGTGTGCAAGTACATTTTCCATCTATTCCAAGCAAATATTTAGACTGAGGTTTAAGAACAAACTGTAAGTTTTGGGCACACCACAGCACTGTTTCAGTCACTACATACAGCAAAAGCCCCTGTCAGAGCTCCACTTGGCTATATTTGCATATATCTTTTGAGAATCCCTCCTCTTATACTGCTGTCAGAAGGAAAGTACAGACATACAGACAGCTGTGTGTATTTTCATTGTTTATGGGTCTATAATGTTGCTCCGGAGATGAAGTACAATGAGTTCTTCATTACCAAAGTAAAGATGTGTAAAAACAAAGTAAAGCCTAGTGGATAGGGAGTTGCCCCTGACCAGAAGATTGTGGGTTCAATTCCCTGGCCAGTAGGTTGCCCTAAGGTACCCTTGAGCAAGGTACTGTCCCTGTCACTGCTCCCCAGGCGCTTTCAATAGCTGCCCCCTGCTGCACGTGTGTGTATGGGTGAAATGCAGAGGTTGAGTTTCGTTGTGTTGTGCTGTGCTGCATTTCACAATGACAAGGGTAGTCACTTTCACTTTCACCGTTCCAAAAATCTGCTGTTACGTTTAAAGACAGAAATGAGCCTTCCCTTTTTCTAGATGACTGTTAATGTGACAGTAACGCATGAGATAAAGTGTTTGGTCTACACTCATTAGACTAATCAATGCCACACTAGAATTGTGCCAGAATTATGTCATGAAGATACAATTATTAAAATACTTGAGCCTATTTAACCATTCTATCCACAGCAACCTGCATCCTGGTGCATCCAATAGACAGCAACTTGTTGGCATTTGGGCTTTACACTCACTCATTCTCTCACTCAATCATTTCTGAGCTGCTTGCTTTAATTAAGGTCTCAGACAGTGCTGGAGCCTATTCCAGCTCTCTCAGGGCAAAAGTTGGGGAAAAACCCTGGACAGGTCGCCAGTCCATTGAAGGGCAGACACACAGATTCACAACTAGGGACCAATTTAGCATCTCCAATCCACCTGACATGTCAGCCTGTGGACTGTGTCAGGAAACCAGAGCAATCGGAAGAAACCCATTCAGACACGGAGAGAATATGCAAACTCCACAAAGAAAATACCTGGACCACTCAGCCTGGGGAACTGAACCCAGGACCTTCTTGCTGTATGGTGACTGCACTACCCTTGGTGTCGCAGGTCACTGTGCCATCCCTCAGGCTAAACTAAAAAAAAAAAATGATGTGGTGAATGATTGTTGAAAGCTTTGTCTTGCCTTCCAGATGAGTAATCGTTTTAGGATTGAACTGTCACCCTGGCGTGTGGGATTAGCCAGGATGAACTCACAATGCTGTCAGTGCAGTAAAGCGAATAAAAATGAGCCAAGTGTCCATAAAAGGTGATCTAATTTTTGAATTCTGACCTGTTCTCTACATCCTCTCCACCCATTCATTGCTAGTGTGCAGTTAAGTGTGCAGTTAATTTCAAAGATATTCCGTGATCTGTGATATTGTTCATCATACATACAAACATAGCTGTGCCAGATTGGTGTGGCAATAACCTGTTTTAAAGTTTTATTCATCCCATTAACCTTAGGCTTGCTAATGGCAGTGCCACTGAAAAGTATTCACCCCCTCCAGAGAAAGCTATTAATTTCTTCTGTTTTTAGATGTATCCCACACAATAATCTCAGCCTTCAGATGAAGATGACACAAAGACAAGCTGAGTGATCACAAAATTGAGTTTTTTATTTATCATAGGGAAAAATGTTATGCCAGGTCCCGTGTGCAAAAGTAATTAGTTGCCCACTTATTTGTTCTTTCAGCCAATTAATCAAACCTAGCTTACTGGGATCAACTGGACGAGACACAGCCATGCCTGATTACATCAAGCCTTATTGAATCTAAGCATCAATTAAATAAATCCCTTCCAGCAATGTGAAGTGAAGTGAACACACCACAGCACACAGTGAGACACAACAAACTGCTAACTCTGCATTTAACCCTTTCACTAACATTCAGCGCCTGGGGAGCAGTGCTTCTGATGGTGCATTGCTCCAGGGTAAATAAGGGTAGCCTGCTGTCCTGAGACTCAAACCCATGATTCTCTGATCAGGGGGATACGTGCCAAACCACTAGGCCATCACTATCAAGTGCACTCTGTCATGATCTAAAGAAATTCTGGGAAAGTTGCAAAGCCATTTGTGCATTTATTAGAAGTGCTCAGTTGCAGTTTTTACCAGTTTTTTATGTGCAGGGGCAATTTCTTTTTGAAATGAGCCATATGGTTGTTGCAAATCTTTACCCATCAATGAATGCAATTGTCATTTAAACCTGATGTTGTGACGTCTTTATTTTGTATTTTGAACATTATTTTACATAAATTGAGATCAATGGGGGGTGAATACTTTTTCTCACTGTGCAGTGGAATTCAGCAAGTAATGCTAATACTGTTCACAATGAATGAAAGTGAACAGCCCCTATTGGAAGAAAAGACTGAATGTTATAACCTTCCTGTTTGTTTGGCTGAGCTATTCCTTCGGACTCTAAGCTTATCTTTCTGCACACTCCTGATTGTAAAAGCACTGAAGGATTACAATGTAATATGCAAATTCACAAATGACATCAGCACTCAACCTCTTTTCAACAATGACAAGGCCAGACATCTGCTTCAGCCACTCTTTTTGAAAGTGCTGTGTGATCCATTTGCCTTCGAACAGCAAGGAACAGGAAGGTTTACAGTTTTCTCCTCCAATGTAATAACCACTTTCTGCAGGAACAACAGGCATCACTTCAGTGGGAATGGCTGCTGGAGGTGAAAAGGATGAGCCTACATTGCTATTATCCAAATGGGCATGGCTTAACAGCTGTCGGCTCATGGGCGGGTGTAAACTGCAGTGGCCTAGTGGTTAATAACTAGGCCCCAGGGTCAGAAGGTCATGGATTTAAATTCCAGACCAGGAGGAGTTACCCTTGAGCAAGGTACTGTCCCCATCACTGCTCCCCGGGTACTGGATATATGGCTGCCCACTGCTGCAGGGTGTGTGTGGGTAAAATGCAGAGAAATAATTTCCTCTTAGTTCACTGTGCTGAGTATTCACAATGACAATGGTCACTTTCACTTTCAGAACATTCATGGTTTAGCATCACAAGTATGATTATCTCGGCAGTTTTTACTGTTTTGTTGCCATGAACCACATGGAACAGATAGTGAATGACACATTTTGAAAAAAGGTTTACAGACTACATCAAACAAAAAGTGTTTTTCTGAAACATATGTGCCCTTTAAAGCAAAAATGTTTGAGCTCATCCCCAGTAAGGACAGCGGAAAGCCAGAGGTATGATCAGCTACTGAGTGTCTTTTGAAGGAATTCTTTCAAATCCATGAAACAAGTGTGCGTCCGAACCGCCTGAGAGGATCTACAGATCTCAGATTACACCAAGAACCGTCAATCACACCCACCACTCAGAACCACTTAGAGACCACGATATCCAACTCAGAGGCAAAAATAATGACACCATTTGTGTATTGATCAAGCCAGTGGAGGCTGTAGAGAGTTGGTGTGAGCATAAAAGCATTTGAAACACTAAAAGCAGGATTGAGCATTGCTTACTTTGAACACTTTTTCTGCTCTCTCTTTTTCTCTCCCTCTGTACCCACCCTCAAACCTCCTCCACTTACAACTGCTCCTAATAATCACATTTCAGTGAAGTGATGAAAAATGCTTTTGATTACATGGTTCAGACTGAAGGGGACCGAGGTGCTGCTGCCTTCTGCCTCTTCTCCATCTTTTCTTCTCTGACTATGCTTTTATCTGACTCTCAGACTCTCAGTTTACAATTTAAAAAAATCATACAACTCTGTGAACACGGTTCAAAATGCACAAAAACGTTGGTGGTTATGTGCCTACTTGGAGAATCGCTAGTGAGCATTCTTACAGTTTCATGTATTTCTGTAAGACCAGCCCAGATGTCAAAATAAACAAACAATAATGCAGGTGTTCTATTCTGTTCTATTCTATTCTGTTCTATTTTTTCTTTTCTATTATGCTAAATACCTTTCTCCAACAGCAATTGTCCTGAAAACAGCTATCCAGAAATGAAAATCTTCATTATATAGCATACTTTATTGTATTTATTCAAAACACACTGCACTGAATCTCTCTGCTGTAATTTCACTAAAGTCTACACACACTCTGCTGGTTCACTTTGCTTTGTGTGCAATTACTTTGTATAGTACTAGGAGATGATATCGGTTTATTATAACAGTGGAACCTCTTTAAATGCTGTGGAGAACATTGTTAAGGCTCTTTTTACATATACATCATATATATGTTAGATATATATCTATACAAAAAGGCTCTACACTACAACGCAAAGCCTGTTACCCTTCGTTTTCCTTCCTTTTCATGTAAATGACCTCATAATGTGACATTTTAGTAATGAATTAATATATCATGAAATGATAACTCATGCATTTGATGTGGAATAAAAATGTTCACATCAAAAAGAATATTACATCAAAATGATTCTTTAAATCATCTTAAAACCACTGAATTCACTTAACTTCTAAATTATGTATGGCATTTACTGGCATGGCTAACGGTATACATCTCTGTATGTAGTCTTTTGAATTTCCTCCTATGTTGCATTTTATTATTTGCCTTATTGTTTGTGCTTTAAACTTGAATTGGAGTGTAAGGGGAGGATACAGCAACCACAGCAGCCCAACAAGAGGCTTTTAACTGTAGTTTGAACAGATCTGAGTGAGTCTGAATGGGTTTTTAACTCTGCCCTGAAGCCTTCTGTCACACGTCACACCCTCCAACACACACCCCAACCCCACCAATTCTCCAGACTGTCGTATTATGTACTTAGCCACGGAGATCCATTTCTGCCAGATTGCTGTGGAGAAGCGCCTCCCCGACCCACTTTTAACATGGCCCAGCATACACGCTGTGACAAGACCAGCAAGAGAGAGAGAGAGAGAGAGAGAGAGAGAGAGAGAGAGGCAGGGAGGCAGAGAGGGAAAGAGTACTGGACAGTCCATGCTAAACAGGTAAAAAGATAAAAATCTTTCACCTCTGACAGTGTCAGGTGGCCATTTCAGCACTGCGGTTAACTGGGAGAAACTATAGGACCCATTTCCTGCAATTCTTATAGTTTCTATTTGATCCTCTCATGACCTTTGGTAGTTTAATGGTTGAAAACTATTCATCCTTCAATACTATATGACCTCTTTCCATGATTTTAAGATTGATTTATGCCAACAATCACTGCTTTTGGCTGACCTGTATTGTGTTTTGTTCAAAAAGCAGTCAGTAATGTGAGATGAACTAATAAGTTCATATTAAGTTCATATTGAAATTCTCAGGGACACTGGGGAAATTGAACTTTTGCTCCTTTAGATGTGTGAATTCTTTGTAATACTGCAAAGATCTCTTTGCTTCCCTGCAGCTCAGAATAGCACGATGTTTAATCATAATCTTCCAACCCAGTATCTCTGCAGATTGTCTGCAGGAACAACACTTTGCATCACTGCAAAAGAAGCTGCTGCAGGCTGATTGGGTGGGGATACACTGCTAAAGGTTGAATGAATGGGGCTTAACTGCTATAAGCTGAATGTGTGTTGTTTAGAGTGGTAATGTGATAAATATGATAAGAAATAAACCTGACTATTAAAACAAAATGAGCAGTTTCTCAAGATTTGGTTCTATATATGGACACGCAGTGCATATTGAAACTTGAAAAATACTTACCTGCTACATCTAACTAATTAAAAGGGAAAATAAATATACACATTTTCTATGATAAAAGCCTTTCAAAAATTATATATATATATATATATATATA
>JABMDN010019783.1:0-10361 GCA_017165825.1 Hepsetus odoe
CTCTCATTCAGCTGAAAGTGAACGATATTCATTCTCAACACCTCAAATATATTGTTGTTCTTGTACAGAACATGGATCAACAAATGAGCACACAAAGTGGTCACAGGTTCAGTATGATTTCATTGTTTCCATCCCAAAAACATCATTAAACAGACATAGAATGTAGAGACAGTGGTGACAAACGAGTCTCACATCATGTTGGTTCATGAGGCTACATGATGTCAACATTGAACTCATGACAACTAACATAAACCTACATTCAAACTAAAAAAAAAACAAACAAACAAAAAAAACAACAGTTTATTCCACCAAGCATCACTTTTCATTGGACTTAATTTCATTGATTTCAATCCAAAATGTTAATTAGACTTAATTTTTCATAATGCTTTGTTGAACAAGCAAAACTTACTACTTGTGAGATTTTAATTTTAAATTTTCTAAGTTGTTTAAATGTACAATCAGAGCTCCCTGTTATGAGGTTTTACTCTGAAAATATGTGGTTGTTTCTACACTTATTCTGTGTTCGGCTTCAAGTGCCTCACTTAAGTCAACTGGCCGTTAAACTCCTCTCCAGTTACTAACTGCAGTGTATGAAATTCAGCCTGTCCTGAGTTGATTATTTTTTTAGTGTGAGTCACATTCATGTGCTCATCATCTTGCCTCTGCTTTACCCATAAAACCTGACTTTAAGGAACAGCTGTCCTCTAACTGTGGGTGGCGGTGGTTACTTGCCTATGGACCTATGGCTCAAGAGGTCCCAGGTTTGAATCCCACCTCTGGCACTACCACCACTAGGCCCCTGAGCAAGACCCTTAACCCAGAGTTGCTCCAGGGGGACTGTCCCTGTAATTAGGACATGGAAGTCACTCTGGATAAGAGTCTGCTCAATGCCGCAAAAGTAAAATGTAACCAGTTTGTTAAAAACCAGTTAATTTTCCTTCCAGACTCTGACGAGCTTCATAAAGTCAGTGCTACTCACACACACTTACCTGTGGGGGGCTTTGGTTGACCACCTCTTTTTCTGTCTTTTCAAACACCTCCACCAGCGCAGCATCCATTTCCCAGCAGCCTGAAGCTTTCTGGAGAGAGATGAGCTGCAGTAAAAGGTCTTTAACAGCTGCCTCTGTAGACATTTCTACAGAGAGACCTGCATCACACACAAAAACACAGGTTTTACCAGTGAAGTTTACCTCATAAGGTTGTGTTACATCTAAAGTGTGCACATAAAGTGTGTGAAAAACACAGAATTTCTTTATATTTATACTTAATATACATTTAATGCAGCACAAAAACATCATTAGGTTCAACAATTAATGTTTTTACAAACAAATTTTTACTCTCTACCTTCCATTTTTGGAGCATCACAGGCCAAAGCCAGAGGCACAGCTGGAATCATCCTCCCTAAACAGAAACCATTTAAAAAAAAAACACACAACATGAATAAATAATCCATCCATCCATCCATCCATTTTCTGCCGCTTGTCCCAAACGGGGTCGCGGGGGAGTGCTGGTGTCCAACCAAGCGCACACAAGGAGAGGACAGGGGACGCACCCTGGACAGGTCACCAGCCCATCGCAGGGAGGAGCGGGACGGGGACGGCAACTTGCTCAAGGGTACCTCAGAGCAACCCATTGAGAAGGGGTTCGAACCCTCGATCCCACTAGGCCACCGCTGCCCCACTGAATAAATATTTTATATTATAATATTTACACATACATACACACACACACACACACACCTTTATTTTTCTTTTCTGAACCACAAAACTTAAATAAATAAACTAATAAAATACACACACATACATATAGTCAGAAATATTAAAAATAAGCAACAATACCAACTTTATAGGACAAAAGGCTAATATGTATGTTCAATTACTAGGTAAATAATTTATAAATATTGGCTTCATGAATGAAAGATAGAACAAAAACATTTAGTTCAATAATGAATGTTTTCACAAACCAATTTTATACTTTTTACCTATTTATTGCCTTAGGCGTACTCATAGGCATCATCCCTAGAAAAGCAGGACATGTGTCATATGTTCTCTACGTGCTGTTCATTTGTAACAGTGATGCCTTAACCAGAAAGAATTGTGTGATTTTGAAGACTGAAGACACTATTATGATTATTTTCATTTGGTCTCTGGATCGTCCTCCCCACAACACTCACAGACCGTCCCTGATGCACCTTCATGTTTTACTTTAAAAGCTACACATTCTGTGCTGCCCTGCTCCAGATCTACCACCTGATCTGAACCCTTTCTGTTCCCCTTCCTATTCCACTCATGCAAAAAGAGTTACACCTCATCTCTTGTTCTGGGACATTTACAAAGAGTCTTTCAAAGAGCACAGATCTGTGCTTTAAATCTAGAAACAGTTTGTAAATTATAACTCCATAAATACACAACCTTTCCTTACAGTTATACTTAAGTAATTCAAAAGTACGTTATCACTTACTATTCACTATTGTGGATTAATTAGTCACTTCTGTTCATGCACCCTTGAAGCCTCAGCAGCAAACACATATTTAATGCTTGAAAAACAGACAAATACAACATTGTGTTTAATAATGAATGTTGTAAGAAACCATTCTCTTATTACCTGAATTTCGTGCAGAACCTGGAATAGGTGGAGGCCGAAAAGCCAGCCCTAAACAGAAACACACAAAAGCAGGCCATGTGTCATATATTCCACAGTGTGTTGTCTACTTTCCTACTTTTCATGCAAAATCCTCAATGATCTTCAAAAAGCACAGACCTCGTAAAGGCACTCTCCTCTGCAGCAGTGGTCCTTTCACAGCCTCTCCACTGCCCTTATGAACTGCAATGAAGGCTGTGTGTGAGCTGCTCACTCCTGAACACTGAGCTCCACCACTCTGGTCTTTAAGACTTCTCTGTCTTCTGCCTCAGTCGCCTCCTCCTGCTGTTCCAGAGAGCGGATCAGAGACCGGGCAGCAAGCCTGTGGATAGTGAGTCTGCACAGAGACAGTTTTCCAGCTGGATCAGAATTTAATCAAATGAGTGTAATTAATCCACCTCAGTGTGAAAGGCCTCAGTAAACATATGGGAAAGTGACTATTTGTCCTTTTGTCAAACACTCCTCAGTTATAAAAATCTTGCACATGAACACATCATATGTTCAAAGGAACAAAAGTGATGAAACATTGAATATACAGCAATGTTTCCTAACCGCAGCTGCCGCCACTCCAGTCAGCCTGTAAAAAAAAAACAAAACAAAATATAGAACCGGAAAGTACAACTATTTAGCTCTTAGATATTTAAAGAGTAATTTAATGAAAATATGCCCCAATATACACATTGTTTCACTGCTGTAGTTACTCCTTTGGAAATGCTATAACACCAGTAGAGGATGAAAAAACTGAATGGAGATGAATGGAGATCACTGAGTGTAACTGAAATGTTACCTGGTATTCTCAGCTGGCTTGAGGGAGAAGCTGAGTTTGTTGGTGACTTCCTTATCGGCTAGTCCGTGCTTCAGTGATACAGTTCCCTCGGTTTCTGAACTCGGACTCTGCTGATGGAAAAAATAAGTTATCTGAACTTCTACACAAAAGATTAAAGATCAAGAAGGAACATCCTGTGTAAAGCAAAAAAAAAAAAAATGTATTCAGTATTTATTATCAGTATTTTCTTTTACTTTGAGTAAACAACTTTTTACAGCTTTATTTAGATACACTGATTTTCAGAAAAAGAGCCACATTCCATCAGCAAACCACAGAACATTATTAAACACGGGAATGTCCATAATGTCTGCTGCAGTACTGCATCAACAATTCTACACCACTTCCTAAAAAGCTCTCACCTCTCCTTTCAGCTGGGCATAAATCAATGCCCTCTGGTTCTGAAAGATTAAATTAAATGGGTGGACTCGCCAAGTGGGACCGACCACACTTGACCATCCTAACCACTCCACTTTCCTCCCTTACTTCATACTCATGTATTCTGTCTTTGTCCTACTCACTTTCATTCCTCTCCTCTCTAGAGCATATCTCCATCTTTCCAGGTTCTCCTCAAGCTGAATGAGTATGGAATGTGAAGAACATCATGAATCAAGATTGTCATTTTTAAAGAGTGTTTCAATATAAACTACTTTCTCATCAATAAAACACATTAGTGACAAATAAATTTAATATATAAATCAGACGTCATCAAGAACTACTACTGTGACTGTTTTACATTTTAAAAAATGCTCATATCTGGTGATATTTGCATACTTTGGGCTGCATGCGGTCAGTGCCTGTGATAAACTGGGCATGGCCACGTCCCCCCTGAGCCATCCCTGTGATGAGGGCAGTGCTTGCCCCTTCACCAATCCCAAATGAGAAGCACCTGATGAAACAACAGAAACTTTGTCTTTATATCTGTGTTTTGTTTGTGATCTCTTTGTATTTCCTAACAAAGACTAAAAAATAAAATACATTTTATGACTTAAATGGCCTGGAGGAACATTTGTATGTGCAAAGACAGTTCTGTTGTCTGAGTTGGTAATTTAAGCATTTGCTTCAAGATGGAACATGGCTTTGTGGGTTTGCGTAACACATACATGCTCAGATTGGTCATGACAGACTTTCCAAAAAAACTCAAAAAGTATATCAAGTGCTGATTTGATGAGACAGAAACAGTTCTTAACACAAACCAGAGCAACACATATCAAAATGATCAAGTTTAAAAACATTTCAAAACTTATAAAATCAAAAGGATTTGTGGAGGATTCAAGTTTTGAGCAAGTATCCTGGCAGACAACGTTACACACAACAAATGTTTTAAACATTTAATCTACTAACTCAATCATTCAACATCAATATATCAATACATTAAATGGAGCACATGCCTGTGTAAATGAGAATTGGTCCTCACAAGGGAAAGAAATTCTTTTGTGTTCCCAACCTCTCCATCAGTGAAAATAAAAACCTACAGTGTAGGTGTGAGTGTTGCACTCATGTTGGTAACCAAATATTCACTTGTGAATTTCTGTATTTTGATATTTGTGTTTTGATCCTGAATTTACATCTACTGTCAGTGCAATGACATTATAGAATACATCCCAACAAGGAACGTAACAGAGTCACCTGCATTTACAATAACATTAACATTACAATATGTAACGGTGGTGTGGTGCGGGAAGGACATCTGCGAAGGGCCAGTGATCCAGAACATAACTTTATTATGCAAATGCAAACCAAACAAGACACAAAGACCCTAAAAACCACCCGTAACTTCAGGCTAGTGAATGAACCATGCTCAATGCTCATTCTGGGAATGGTGTGGAGGTTTGCTACTGTCCTTCTCCTTCGAGTGATCATGGCAGTCTGTTGGGCCATCAGAGCAGGACTTCATGGACATGCACTGGTCACTGGTACATTGAGACTTCTCCTTTAGAGCACAGCTAAACCTGAGTTTACTTAACTCACCTTGAAGCTCACCGTAGTCCTGAGCCAGAGCTGTCCTTCCGATTTCCCTCTGACAAAGAGACGAGAGGCCTTTGTTGTGAAAGCAGACTGGTGATCCTTTCCTTGTGTTTCAGCCTTTCGTTTGTGGCCGAGGTGGTCGCCTGTAATACAGCAGCTTCTCTTTCTGTCAGCTGTTGGTTGAGCCTTCTCAGCAACTCCTCCTGTTGAGTGATCTGAATATTCATGCAGCTGATCTGTTCATCTTTTTGGTGAATGTCCGTGAGAACCGCACCGTGCTTCACATTGGCCTGTCTGAGCTTTTCTGATTTAGTCCTTAGTTTCTCCTGGGTACTGTTCAAGCTTTCTGTTAACCAAATAATCTGTTCCCTCTGGTCTTTTCAGTCTTTTACATATTCTAGATATCCAGCCTGCTTCTCCTCAAGTTCTCAACTAACTTTAGTCAATTCCTCCTGAAGGGAACATAGTTCAGACTGGTTGCTTTCCTGCAGCTGGTGATTCCTGGCTTGAAGGGAGACGTTTTCATTTTCTACACTTCGCCTCCAGCTCCCGCATAATGGATCCCAGTTCAGCGTTCTCAATTTCCTTGACTTGAGTTCTGGTTAAAACGTCTTGGACCTGGTTTCTGCTCACTTCAGCCTCTAAGTATTTCTCCTAAAGCTTCTCTGAGACTTGACCATTGGCCAGTGTAGCATCCCTTAACTTTACATTCAAAACCTCAAAATCCTGGTTCCGTGAATGAATCTCACGATCCTTGGCGGTGAGTTCAGCCTCCCTTTCCTGGAGCAAGAACAATTATTGCCTGTCTTTCTTCACCCAGAACAGATAGCGAGTGGTTAGATGAAATGAGCTTGGGGGTCGACTCCATGACACCGTTTTCCATGATCTGGAGGGCTTTTTTGGTCGACTCCCTTGTTTGATGCAGGAGGCATTTTCCGCCATCTTAAATTTACATTGGCATTTGCATTTGCGGTATTTAGCAGATGCTCTTATCCAGAGCGACTTCCATGTCCTAATTACAGGGACAGTCCCCCTGGAGCAACTCAGGGTTAAGGGTCTTGCTCAGGGACCCAGTGGTGGTAGTGCTAGAGGTGGGATTCGAACCTTGGACCTCTTGACCAATAGGTCCATAGGCTACCACTAGACCGCCATCCTGCTGTGAATCACATGGGGCACGTTTTCCGCCATCTTCCTTTCATGATTCACGCAGGGCGCATTTTCCTGCATTGCGTGTTGCGGGAGGCTTTCGTTGCCACTTTCCCGCTTTGTTTCACGCAGGAGGTGGTTTCCGCCCCCACATCCTGCATTGTAGTCGGTTAGGGGAGCAGTGTGGAAGGGGGCGTGAGTGAAGCCTTTTCCTCCAGCAAGTCAAGAGACCGCATCATCGCTGCCATTACAGCCATCAGTGCCTTCTTCCAGCCGCTTGTTGGTCTCCAGAGAGGGAGCGAGGCGGATTGAGAGCACCAGCAGGTCCAGGCGTTTAAAGAGCATTGTGAACACCAGTACAGAGCGCCCTCTACCATGACCAAACAAACCCAAACCGTGACACAATACAAGGAATGCAGGAAACCCTCCACATGCAGAGCAAACATTATACAGTCACCCAAAAGCTGGTTCAGTTAGTATTACTGGACAGGCTAATCTCACTGGCCATATATGTAACTATAGTGGTAGGATAATTGTCTCCCTGATGGCCCTGATGGATAAAATCCCTAAATTTTCTTATCTTGTACATCCTTTCCTGTCCTGATTTCCTCATCAGTCTGAAATTATCTGTCCTGGGTCTTTAAGGCCTCCCACCCTGTGGAGCTCTCAATCACAGCCCAGTAGGCCATACATGGTCAGCTTGATAACACCTAAGTTCTGCCTCCTCTTTCCCAAAGACTGAAAACAAACGGGCATCTTTATTCATACCTTGATGAGGATTGGATTGAAAAAAATAGATGTATGAAATGCTACACAATAATGTAGGCTGTTAAAAAAGTGCATTCCCATCTACCCTCATGTAAACTAAACCTGAACATAAACATGGCCACACAGTTTTAGGAAAATGTTTCTGCAGCTGATCATCAAAGCCAGAAGCAAAAGATTAGTAGAGGTTGTCAAGTTAGACTGCATTTTTTGGCAACAATGCTATGTCTAAAGCTGACTTACAGCCAACTCCACAGTAAAACACTCATTGCAGCCCCACTCTTTGTTTTAAGCAGCAAAAAATCCTATTAAATAAAAATATCTATAAACAGTTCCTGACAGTTTCCTGTTACCCCACAGATGCCAGATGTCTTTGCTCTCAAACTCTATGGTCAGAACAGCCCAAAGTCCCAGTAGCCCTCAGTTCTTTCAACATCTGTTTTAGCAAAAGAAATTTAAGGAACCTGGGTCTGAGCCCCTAGTGAACAAGCTAAAGGTGACTGACACAAAACTCCATGAAACTGGAGGAATCCAGTCTCCTTTTTTCAACACCAGATAATCAAGCAAGAAAAATAGGGACATTTTTATAAGTAAAATAGTTTTATGTTCTGATTGTTGGTGCAGTCTGGTTTCTTAGATAAGAGGTCCACCTGAGTCTTTATTTAGGGGTTTAATAAATGGTTATGATTTAAAAGTAGTAGTTCCGTTGGACTAGTAGGTAGCATTTTGAAAGTGGAAATCTGAAGTTAAGTGATGGTAGGACTGTTAATGTTACCTGTCTGGGGTGGTTAGGGATGCACTGCTGACTGTAGATGTGCTTTAGAGGCTGCAGAATCTCTGTGCCACCCAAGTTGGCTTGCATCTTCTTTAGGCTCTTCATAACCTGGTCCATTGTCTTCTGAGTGTATTCCACACTCTTCCTGAAACCAGGATACAGGTGCGTGCGCACACACACACACACACACACACACACACACACACACACACACACACGCTCCAAACTCCTGTACTTTAAACCAAATTTGAGCCACATCTTTTGTGTAAATCTCTAATTCATTGTTGCAGATATTTATCATTCCATTCCAACTTTTACTATGTAGTTAGCCTGCAGTTCCAGGAGTGTATATGCATTCCCATCCTACTGTTCTTTAGAAGAAGCTGTTCCATGTGAGGAGAATTAAATGTTGAAGAGGGCATGAGAGCTTCATTTACATTTGATACTTGTGGGTATTTGAAAGTGAAAAAAATAAAAGTGAAAAGTGAAACTTGTCATTGTGAAATGCAGCACAGCACAACACAATGAAATTCAACCTCAACCTACTGGTGAGGTAATCGAACCCACAATCTTCCGATCCAGGGCCAACTCCCTATACAACTCATTATATAAACTATTTGAGGGTATATATTTTTCTTATGTGACTATATCATCGCATGCTTTCCTGACAGCAGTTGTTGAGTGTGTAAGTAGTTCTTCTTTTTCTCCTTTCATCTGGTTCATCCTCTGATTCTCTTGCCTGCATTTCTATCCTCATTATCCTTCTCCCATTATATTCCCTGTCTCTCTTCACATGTCCAAAACAACTCAATCTTACTTTGTCTCCATTTATTCCAACCTGAGATCACCCTTTAATTCTACTCATTATTAAGCCAGTCAATCCTTTTCCACAACATAAATCTTAGCATATGTAACTCTTGTTACTCATAGCATATGTCCATCCCAAATAGCATGCCTTGTCTCAATACCATCTTGTTAAACTTACTTTTGGCCCTTTTGTTACCCTTCTGTAAAAGATCACTCTGGCTATTCTTCTCCACCCATTCCAACCTGCCAAAACTCTCTTCTTCACCTCTCTTCTGCACAAAACTGTTGACCCCAAGTATATAAACTCCTCCACCTTCACCACCTCTACTCACTGTATCATAACCATTCCACTGTCCTGTCTTTAATTAATAGTTATTTATTCGGTCTTTGTTCTAATGACTGTCAATCTTATCCTCTTCTGAGCATTTCTTCATCTCTCCTGTTGCTGATTAACTTTATCCCGCTAAAGTTATTACATCTCTGAGCTTATTCTCTTGTTCTCCATCTGTCCAGATGTCACACCAAACATTTCTTGCTGTATCCTTTACCTCTTCTGTAGAAGTTGCTCAACAATAAGGTAACTCCTCACTGCCTCCCAGCTCCATCTCTTACTTTACAGTCTTCCTTATTCAGCTTCCAGACCAGATAAAAATAATGATCCAGAATTACTTATCTATGGGTTGAAATGTATAGTTGCAGTTATTGCTGCACAAATGTATGACACCAGATACTGAAAGCAAACTTTCACACAATTGCAACTCGCAGATATATAATCTTGGATAATTGTATTTTTTTATTTTTATTATTATTTTTTTTTCTTTAAAAAAAAAAAAGAAAGGGGCAGCGGTGGCCTAGTGGTTAGGGAGTTGGCCCCCGGATCAGAAGATTGTGGGTTCGATCCCGGGCGCTTTCAATAGCTGCCCACTGCCTCACATGTGTGTATGGGTGAAATGCAGAGGACAGGGCAGCGGTGGCCTAGTGGTTCGGGAGTTGCCCCGCATCGGAAGATTGTGGGTTCGATCCCCTCACAAGAAGGTTGCCCTGAGGTACCCCTGAGCAAGGTACCGTCCCCATCACTGCTCCTCGGGCACTTTCAATAGCTGCCCACTGCTGCACGGTGTTTGTGTGCATGGGTTAAAAGCAGAGGTCCAATTTCGTTGTGGTTCATGGTGTGCAGTGCTGTGACCTCACAATGACAAGGGTTGTCACTTTCACTTATTTGTGTCTCATTGGATTAATTGGCTTCTCTTTATTTATGTTTTAGATTATATTCATGCAGATATATAGAAAATTCTCAAGTGTTCATAAGCTTTCAAGCACCACTTTATAGATTCACTAAAATGTGATGTTCACTCACGGAAAAAAAGATTCATAGTGTGAACCAAAGCCGTAGATATTGAAGTAGCAGCCCAGAGGGAGACTCTTCAGCAGCAGGAG
>JABMDN010019799.1:0-10048 GCA_017165825.1 Hepsetus odoe
TAACGGCGCTCTGGTCAGGGTAACGGCGCTCTGGTCAGGGTAACGGCCCTCTGGTCAGGGTAACGGCCCTCTGGTCAGGGTAACGGCGCTCTGGTCAGGGCAGGGCAGGTTAGTGTCTCTTTATTGTGAGACTTTTAATAAACAATGGTGCACTTCAGATTCCTGGCCTTCAGGATGAAGAACGACTGCACTGAAGAGATGCACTTTAAAAATGTGCATCGTTTTAAATTAATAATTTCATTATTTAAACATGAACAATATTCATTCACCACAAAACTGAACTATAATTCTATTTATGTTTACAAATTAATATAAAACCTTACAGTGAATGAGAACAACAGAGGAAGTGGACCTTTACCTTCAAATCTAATTATTTTATTATTATTGTCTAATACAGTAGTAGTTCTTTCATGATAGTTAATAATAATAATAATAATAATAATAATAATAATAATAATAATGCGTTATTATTATAATGGTTATATTTGTTAATCATCACTACGCTAATTTCATTAAAAAGAGAAAAGAGAATAAAGTCCAAGGTCAGATTCAAAATCGCAACTCAGTCCTCTCCAGATAAACAGACTATGACCTAAATAAACAAAAATAAACAAAAATAAACAAAAACAACCACAACAAAACCATGCCGGGGAGCTGAGGTGCAGGATGACTATGGCCTGACGATGAAAGCGGATGGACGCACAGCATGAAGAGGGAAAAAAAACAAAACTAACTGTGTGTGTGTGTGTGTGTGTGTGTGTGTGTGTGTGTGTGTGCGCGCATGTGTGTGTGTGCAGGGGAAGGACATGCAGTCTTCATGCATTTGATCTTACACAAAACAAAGGGGGGGGGGGGGTTGTGGCTGTATCTGTGTGTGTGTGTGGGTGTTGGTGTGGGTGTGTGTGTGGGTGTGGGTGTGGGTGTGTGTGTGGGTGTGTGTGTGGGTGTGTGCGTGTGTGTGTTGCTCTGAGTGACAGAAAGTACCGAACTGCCTTTAAAGGGCTCAGAAAAAACACACAGACTGAGTTTTTGTGACATCACAAGCACGTGAGGCCCCGCCCTTTCTTCTGAACTCAAAGTCCAACCAATCAGGACAGTGCTCAGTCTTAAACGGACTTTAAAAAAAGGCCTGTTTTTACTGGGAAAGAAACAGAATCGATCAAGGACAAGGGCCCTTTAAATGGAGCGTTAAGGTAGCTGGGTTCAGCCAATCAGGAAAGAGCAGCTTGTTTTTACTTTAAATAATTGGATAAAACAGACAAAAAAGGCAAAACATGGGCCCTTTAACGTCAAACTGGAGTGCGAAGGCAGCCGTGTTCAGCGAATCCGGACAGAGCTCAGCCTGAAAGGGGCCGGTGGACAAAAAAAACCTGCTTTGATTATGAATAAATGGATGAAATAGAAGGAAAATGGAGAATATGGGCCCTTTAACATCAAATCGCACGTTAAGGCTGTTGGGTTCAGCCTCTCAGGACAGAGCGCGGTCTTAAAGGGCCGGTGCACAAAACGCCTCCTGCTTTTTTTTTTTTCTCAGCGGAAAGCTGAGAATATGGGCCCTTGAGGCAGCCGGGTGACCTTCAAATCAAAGAATTGGACCTTTTGTGTGTGTGTGTGTGTGTGTGTGTGTGTGTGTGTGTGTGTGTGTGTGTGTGTGTGTTTGTGTGTGCGTGTATGTGTTTGTGAGCCCTACAGAAAAAAAAAATACTTACATCCCTGTACAGCCAAATCTAGGGCCCAAAATCAAGAGCACAAGAGTGAGAGAGAGCACAACAGATGTCAGTGAGTCTGCCGGGACATCCGCGAAGGCAGAGAAAGAAAACTGTAAATAGTGTAATATTGGAGACAAAGGCATGCGTAGAAGAGCTGACATACGAGCGAGGGAGAGCTGTTTCTGACACCTTCGCCAATGGAGGGGGGGGAGGCATCGCCACTTACGTCTATGTAGTTGGCATTAATGTAGTCGGACGACGGGTCGTCTTCCATTGGCTGCAGAATCACTCTAGAATGATCGTCTGCAACGGGACACATGTTAGCAAAGTTCAGTCCGACAGGAAGGCACGCACGCACACACACACACACACACACACACACACACACACACACCTCATTTACCGGGAGCGTCCAAAGTGTCCCCCTGACGAAGGGACGGACGTTCAGTAAATCAAAGCAAAGAAATTTGGTCAGTGGCCAAAAGTAATGGGTCGATTTGTTGTTTTTGTGAAAGTCAAAGTGTCCGTTTGTCATTGTTAGCACGCAACAGTGAACCACGCTGAAATGCCTCATTGCCACATCCAGTACCTTGATGAAGGGAACCTCCTTTTACCGTTTCTTCATTTGTAAGCTTTCTCTTGAACTTTTTTTTGTTATTGCCGCTTTCATAAACAAAATATTTTGTTTTTATAAATTTTTTTTACATTACATTTACTCAGTTTAATTTAGGAAACATTTTTTATTATTTTATTTATTCATTTGATTTTAATTTATATTTTATATAGATCTTTCGATTTTATTACAAACAGAGACGTGTCTTCACTTTTCTGCGTTCTGATTGGTTGCCACGTTACAGCTCATTATCATGAAGTGAACTGGACCTAAACTTCATTTCGCCACTAAAACCTGTTACCGTACGGACGCTCCCAGTGTGAACGTACAATCGTGAATCGCACGCTCGAAATGTATGAATTCATTTTAAAAAGAAATTAAAAAATGCTGTTAAATAATAATTAAGCTATATTTCTTATAAGCCATAAATAAAATATTTATATAAATATATATTAAAAAATAATGGCTCATAAAATTAAACATCTATAATTCAATGTCTTATAAAATAACTGAATCAATTAAACAATAAACAACAACAACAACAAATATATATATATATACACGGTTGAAAAATTAATAATTATATATTTGCAATAATATTAATTCATATATTTGTGTATATATGGTTTATTAATATCATTTAATATATACATATAAAAGTATATTTTAAATGTTTATTCATAGAGTTAATAACTCATTAGGGGTAAAAAGGTAAAAATAAATATATAATAAATATAAAAAATAATTTCTGGTGCATAAATCAGGTCTGCTTTTGGTTCTGAACCAGTTTTTGGGTTTTTTATTTGCTCAGTGACTTCAGACAGTTCTCGGACTCAGACCGACTCACATGCGATGATGTTTCCGTAGCGGTTCTTGGTGCGGTTCTGCTCTTTCTTTGCCACGTCCCAGGAAGCTGATTGGCCCTCAAAGAAGCTCTGCAGGATCATTAATGAAAACAGAGGATAAAAATGTTAAGTTCGTGCTAAATTAGTTCAGCGATCACTGGTTTTAGTCTTTATTAATCCACGGCCTGCAGTCTGAACAGCGTCCACAAGGAGGAGCTCTAAAGTGATGCACAAATAAAAAAGAAAAGGATGGAAACCCACAACAGCAGGATCTCACTAATGAAATTGTTTGCAGTGTCAAAGATTCGTTTTTAAGTTTAAATACATTTTAAAATACACACATTAAATAGTAAAACAGGAATAAAAACAGAAATAAAATACTCAATTTTCTCTTATACTGGCTGAGGACCTGTTCGGGGAAATGTTCAACCACTGTAAAAGCCCCAGTACAATCAAACCACCTTAACGAGCCCAGTTCAAACAAACCACCTTAACGAGCCCAGTACAATCAAACCACCTTAACGAGCCCAGTTCAATCAAACCACTGATAAACATGCACTTTGACCTTTAGACTGTTTTAAAGCATTATAAGACACTTAACACTATAGCACACAACACTTAACACATAATAAAATTGTTATAATAGTGTTATAAGTGTGTTATAATAGTGTTTTATAACACACTTAACACGTATTACACTATTGTTGTAATAGTGTTAAGTGTGTTATAATAGTGTTATAAAAGTGTCAAGCGTGTTAGTGTTATAATAAACACTATTAACATGATTTTATAACACTATTATAACACACTTAACACTATTACAACAATAGTGTTTTATAGTGTTACAGTAGTGCTAAGTGTGTTATAATAGTGTTGTGTTATAAAACACTATTTTAACACTATAACCCACAACACTAACACACTTATAACAGTATTATAACATACTGGCCATTTTTAAATATTTACATATACTTACTAACAAATGTACATTAGTATTATCATTACATATACATAATTACATATTCATCCATCCATCCATCCATCCATCCATCCATGGTGAGTTATGTATCTGAATTCTAAAGTAATTCTTTAATGTAATGAGAGCGTAATGATGTCCAAACCAAATATATGCATTTAATGTGGGGAGCTGTACTGTTGTTGTTGTTGTTGTTGTTGTTGATGTTGTTTATTATGATGATGATGATGATGATGATGATGATGATGATTATGATTATTAGGTACGCGGTGGAGCCGGTTCTGACCTCGTACTCCTCTTTAAAGCCGTAACTGTCGGAGGTTTTCATCAGGTTGATGTGTTGGAGCAGGTCGGCCACTCGGATCGCCGGGTGAAGTTGTCCTGTTTGGTACGGAGACTCTGTCCCCTCACAGTGGTACCGCGGGACGTCCAGCAGGCGGCTGTTCTCCGCTGCGGCAGCATGGTTCTCATCTGTGCGCACACACGCACACACACACACACACACACACACACAATTAACGATACAGTTACAGATGTTATGATTACTACGATCACCTTCACACTGACTGTAGGTCACAGAGTGATTTATTAAAGTTTACTCCACACGTTTACAACAACATACAAATACAGATACACAACATTAACATAACAGGTCTCACTACCGTCTCCAACCCGTATAACATAGGCGGTCTCTCTACCGTCTTCAACCCTTATGACATAGCTGGTCTCACTACCATTGTCTAAACCTTCCCGTTGATTGTGGATTGTGGAGTTGTGTTCTCTTAAGGAACAGAAGGGGAACCCTGGAGGGGAACGTCTTACTCACCGGTGATGGGCACTAACGGCAGCGTGGGGGGAAAAAAGAGCTGCTTTTAGAGCAAATTTACAACACACACACACACACACACACACACACACACACACACACACACACACACACACACGGGGGAAAACATGGAGAATGGAGGGAGACGGGATGCTGTAGAAAAACGAAACTAAACCCACTGAAAGAAACTTCCATCCTTCCGTCACACGCAGCTCGGAAAGCACAGATTTGTGGGTGGAGCCTCGACAGACCAATCCCAAAGCACCTCTCCAAAACATCTGATGACGTTAAGACACACACACAGATGGACGAGACGTCCACAGAAAGCGTCTCTTCTAAACGTTTTGGCTCCTTTAAACTAAAGGCTAAACTAAAGTGCTCTGAAGGCTTATGGAGGGATTATAACGTAAACGTGGCTTGTCCATCTGGATCCTGCCACGTGAGAAAGACTCTTTCTGTGGACACAGGGACAGAAAATGGGGGTGACACACCAAGGAATGATGGGAAATACAGTCCAGGTGGTGCTCAGAACGCAGTGGGGGAAAAAATAAACGACAGCCTAAGAGAAGGTGGTGTGGATGGAGGGGAAGCGGTTGAACACCCCGGCACTGGGACAAAAAAAGGACAAGGGCTGGACGAGCCTCACCTAGAACCGCCGTGGGGACGAGCGGATCGTTGGGAACTGCAGCAAAACAAGAGTTTAATCAGTTCATCTCATTTCCAACCCATGACACAGTCAAAAAGAGGAATTCTTCATCCTCATCCTGATTTTTACAATTACGGAACGGGCGTGATTAAAATTATACATTAGAATTATAAAAATAATTTGATTGAACTTATTTGTTAAATTTAAATTTGTATAAATGTGCATTTTTCCACATTGTTTATCTTAAATAAAGAGCAATTATCACTTTCACTGGGTGCTAAAAATGAAATGTGTATATTTTTTAACTTTACGACAAGACATGCCAGTGAAATAAGACATTACATTTTTAATGTCATTTTGGAAATGTAAAAAATATATATTTTGATCTGCCAGTGGAAAGAAACACTTCCATGTTATAGAATTAAAAACAAAAAAAATTAAAGGTAAAAGATAAGACAGACCTGTGGAACAATACATTTTCATTAGGTACAATTATAAAAAAATCACTTAAACTGAAAAAAATGTGATTTTTGGACCAGGTTCAAGATATTGCTGGATTTTTAAAAATATATATTGTGTTTTATTTTTAAACAAGCAACACAAAAGAGAAAGCGCTTTTATTTTGGATCCCCATAAATTCAAACACGGTCCACGCGCTGGACATGTAGGACATAAACAACAAACCATCTCAAATCCAAGCGTTTTTAAAATAAAACAGCCAAACACGATTTTCTGCAAAAGTTTGGGTCAAATATTAGAGTCCACGTCCTCCGCAGAGACACTTCGGTGCCTTTTAACACACAATAACTTTATTTACAGCAGGAAAACATATCCAGTGAACGAACAACAAAATCAAATAAGCAGAAATTCCGCGCTAAAAGGACGAGAAAAAGATGGTGTCTTATCTGCAGAGGACGAGAACTTACAGGAAAAAAACCTGCTATTTGACCGAGGGTGTTCAAACTTTTGCACACGAATGAGAATAAGACGAATGTGCAAATCCACAGTAAAGACTTTGCGCCCTTGATGTTCTGCTTTTCTAAATTTTAACTTTCAGATTTCCAGCTAAATCAACAACTGAGAAATGCCTGAGCTCAGACTGCACTGAAAATGAGAAAGAAAAACTTTGTCCTGGAGAACTGTCCTGGAGAACGGTCCTGGAAAATGGTTCTGGAGGTCTGCCCTGGAGAACTGTCTTGTTGAGCAGCAGTTCTCCAGATCTTCCTGAAGGACAGTGTTGTTGTCTCTCATGTTCAGTCCAGTCTCTGTACCTGAGCACTTTGATTGGTTTTGGTTGGTTAATCCACACAGTGATCTACGTGCAGATGATCAGGTGATTCGTTTACTGCTGATGCTGAGTGGGTGGAACCTCCTTGTATCTTTAGGCCTATTTATATTTATAATTTATTTAGTAATATTATTTAGATATTTTTAGAATCTAAAGGTTAGAAAGTGTTGATCTTTTAATCTGAACTAAACATGAATAATTGGACTGGTTGTTGCACTGATTTAGCTTCATTGTAGACGTTTAGTGAAAAAGAAAAAAATACAATGTGATACATTTTTACAAATAAAAAAAAATGAAGTGGTGTGCGGTGGTGTGAGGTGGACTCACGGCGGCTGTTGAAGCTGTGAGAGTCCATGAAGGTGACGGACATGGGGTCCTCAGCGTGCAGGGTGCTCTGCTCGGCGTAGCTGCGGTCCATGGCGTTCACCATGTGGGTCATCTCCTGCCGGGTGTTCCCGATGGCGTCCTTGCGTTTCTTGGCCAGTTTCCTGACGGGCCGAGCAAACGAGAGGACATTAGCATTCCCAATTCCCGCGGGACACCCCCACACCCCAAAGACCAGGAACGAAACACCAGCAGAACATCGGGAAAGAGAAAAGGACGAGCCGGAAGGGGGAGGACGCCCGGGAAGCCCTTGAGGAAACGTGTGCACCACCCCGGGTTGAGTTTTATGGAAAGATGGAGGTTCTAGACGGCGTCATGCTCTAGGATCCCGCAGGCAGAGGGGACAGAAACGTTCAGGTCCGCACACACACCCGTCTTACCGCCAGTTCTCCGACCTGGACGCAGAAACGAACTAACGCCGGGAAGACCAATGGCAGGACGGAGACGGCTGGGAGGTCTGAGACATTAGTGGCACTTGTACTGACGGGACGGTGTCTCCTCCATTTTTCGGAAACACGCATTTTAAGGAACCAAGACTTTTCAAAGTCGGGTGGAGGAAAGTCATGGTGCAGGGTTGCCATGGCAACGGCCTAAAACCGAAACCCCCTTCTTACTTTCATTTGCAGAACGTCGGGCTCGCGGGTAACTGAAGGTAAACGGGCGGAGAGTTAAACCCAATAGAAGGTGTCGGGTGTCGAAGTGAGCGATGGGTGGAAACCGTCAAGTGCTGGGACAGGGCCTGGGGGCGGAGCTTATAAGGGCGGAGTCGATCCCTCAATGAGGGTGTAATGTGGACTCGATCAGGACCAGTTTACTAAAAATAAAAAGTGCACCGAGGTTTTAAAGTCAGATGTTCGTGGAAATAAAAAACTAAAATTAATTAATGTTAACACTGATAAAAAAAAATTGTATTTTTACAAAAGTTGCCTCCAAAATGCAGAGTTTCAGCTTTTAATTTGATCTTTGAATCTTTCCGTTTTTCTTCAGTTTTCTTTATTCTTTGCATTTTTTTTTGTCCTCTTGCTTTTGAATTTTTCTTAATTCTTCAAATATTTCTTAATTGTTTTCTGTTTTGAACCAATTTTTTTCTCGATCATTTTCCTCTGTATACTTTCTTTCTTTTTTTTTCTTTCTTATCGAGAAAAAAACTCCAGGAGAGTTCAGACCGAACTAAATCTTAATGAACTCATTTGGCATCTTCTGAACTCTGGATTCTTGGACTTCTCGTGAACTTCCGGTCTCGTTGTTTTTACCACCACCAGCTCGGCCCCCAAACCAGACCAGTGTGAGTGAAGGCATTAGAGATGGATGATGAACTGACCCCTGCCCACCACACACACACACACACACACACACACACACACACACACACACACACACACATGCATACGCAAAACCGGAATAAAATGAGAAGAGAGAATGAAGAACTGGGAATGGGAAATGGAACACAGAAACGAGTGCAGCATTCTTTTTTCAAATAACACAGCGCTTGGATCGTGGCTGGCAGCAGGGGGCGTGTCCGAGCTGGCAGGATGGCAGAAAGTGGGCGGGTTTAGCCGAAGCGGGTCGTGTTTGCACTTGAAAAAAGGATACTGCATCTTTAAAACACTAACAGGACTGCTCAGAGACAAAGACCAACAACCCTTCTGCCGAGCTTGCTCGTCTTTATCCGCTCCTTTATTTTTACTTACAGGTAATACGAGTAAGAATAGTAGGTCCTCCTGGCGAGCAAACGAGAAACAGCACAAACAGAATGAGAAATAGTGGTCAGTGCACAATCGGAAAACCCAGCAGACGTGGCAGAACTGTGCCGCTCTATTTCACAAACACACGCTTCTTTCCTTTCCCCCTTAATCTGGCCGTTTGCATGCAATCTACGGACCTGAAAAATGGAGAAAAAAATAAACAAACAGGCAAACAAAACATCACGGCATGCCAGCTTTGTGTTCGGACGCTACAGTGATCTCTAACTGACCCGGAAGATGCATAAAAGCCCCAAAAAAAACTAGAAAAAAATCTTTTTCCATCCTAAGCAGCTGACCAATTGAAACAAAATGAAAAAAAATGCAAATCAGAAGAACACAAGCACCGTCATGGACCATCATTTTAAAGATGCAGTATCTCCCAGAGCCTCTTTTGCACTCGGACCCCGTACGAGCCAACGTGGCGGAGAACAGGAAGCGCTTTGCACAGAAATATCGAAAAGTTGGTGATCAGTGGTAATAAACACTTCTTGCACTCAGTTGGAAAAGAACGCGGCTGAAAAAAATGTATTCATTATTTGAAAAAAAACTGCAGAAAACAATGTCATGGATGAGTTTCTGAGTCGTGTGAAGAACGGCAGCAGTGGATGATGGCAGGAGGACGGCGGACGCTCAGAAGACGTGTTCTCTCTCCCTGCATTCAGGCTTAATCCCAAAAATAATGAACGTGCGCAGAGTTTTCGGATGTGGGGGTGCTATCTTCTCTGAGCTGATCCTGAATCAGTGTTGTCCTCTCTGAGCTGATCCTGAATCAGTGTTGTCCACTCTGAGCTGATCCTGAATCAGCTCTGTCCTCTCTGAGCTGATCCTGAATCAGTTCTGTCCTCGCTGAGCTGATCCTGAATGAGTTCTGTCCTCGCTGAGCTGATCCTGAATGAGTTCTGTCCTCGCTGAGCTGATCCTGAATCAGTGTTGTTCTCTCTGAGCTGATCCTGAATCAGTGCTGTTTTTTGAGCTGATCCTGAATCAGTGTTGTCCTCTCTGAGCTGATCCTGAAT
>JABMDN010019832.1:0-7500 GCA_017165825.1 Hepsetus odoe
AAAGTACAGGAATGTACTCAGAGTGTAAAGTAAAGTACAGGAATGTAGTGAGAGTGTAAAGTAAAAAGTACAGGAATGCACTGAGAGTGTAAAAAAATGATCATTCACCGCTTCACTTTCATCCACGTCTCTACTAGTTCTCCCGTCACGGACACACACTCAACACACCCTGAACTCCACCGTCCACTCTCCCTGTCCTCTCTCTGACTCTCCTTCACTCTGTCCTGCACCAGTGGACACACAGAGGGACGTCTCTTCTGTGTGTTTGTGTCCGTTTAGTCTGAATCAGGTCCGGATGTTGGGAAGGTGATGGAGGATTGTGTTGGTGTGGGATTAAATATAAAATGAAACATGAAAGTCAGTTTTGGTTCAGAGCTGGGGAACAAAACTGTTGCCATGATGTTGGACCAGAGGACGACCCACAGAACACACTTGTACATGGACGTATGTTGTTGATGTGCAGTAATGATCATTTGGTCCAGCACTGATTCTACACTCAACATTATGGTCTCTGTTTCTGGCAGAAAACGGCGGCGGATGGCAAGAGACAGGAGATCATTGTCCTTGACTCCAAACGCAGCAATGCTATCAACATCGGCCTGACCGTCCTCCCTCCACCTCGCACCATCAAATCTGCAATCCTCAACTTTGACGAGTATGCACTCAACAAGGAGGGCATTGAGGTGAGAAAACATGGTTTTACAGCGTCATGATCCACTTTATTAGAACGCCCTGACATTCTGAGGTCCACCTTCTTTAAATGTTCACTACTATCCCACGTGTGTCACAGTGGGTACCATCTAGGACAAAGCCCTGCAGAGATGAGCCTCTTGCCTTCTTTAGAACTACCTGATGAACTGAAACGGGTGTGAGATAGATATTAGTTAGAGATAGACATTAGATAAGATACTGCAGGTGTTCTGGGATGTCCTGTTTGTAAATAATCAGGTTTCTGATCACAGAACCTCTCTAATCTGGACATTTTCTGGGTGGAACACTCTCAACTTAGCAGACAGGTAGAAAAACCCACCATTACTGATGTTTCAGACATTCGTACCAGGGCCAGACTCAATACTATGCTGCCAACATGGGTGAAGACCAGGGTTGCCCAGATTCAATTCTGGAGGGCTGGTGTTCAGCAAGGTTTTTTGATTATTCTTCTCAAACTTCTGGTTTAACCCAACTGGTATTTGCAAGTTGTAGTGAGTGGAAGTGAACTACCAAAGCGTGCTAGACACCAACCTACCAGGACTGGATTTGGGGGACCTTTGGCTGGAAAAACAGTAATTGTATCGAAATGAATGGCCTACAGTCTCAAACGAATGTGGATCTTCAAGAGATGGGTTCTAAAAAAGTGGAGACTGAGTTTGTGCCTTGTTGACTTTGCTGTTCCTTCAAATCTTTCCATCAATCCTCTAAACGTTACTTTCCAGGCTGTTTCTTCTGTCTTGTCTTGTGTTGGTAGTCAGTGATAAGTCCTTTTTTTCCACACTGTAGAAAATTCTAACAATGATCCCCACAGAAGAGGAAAAGCAGAAGATTCAGGAAGCTCAACTGGCCAATCCGGACATTCCCCTGGGCAGCGCTGAGCAGTTCCTTCTCACACTGTCCTCCATTAGTGAACTGTCTGCCCGCCTGCAGCTCTGGGCCTTCAAAATGGACTATGAGGCCACTGAGAAGGTATGACCCAAAGACTTAGTGACCTTAGATAAGACCACAAGATCAAGGACCATCCCAAACTGAAGTAGTTTAGAAAAAATATGGTGGACTGGAACCAGGTAACCCTAAAGACATTCCAGTTTACTCAAAGCAAGTCTCTAAGAGTCTGCTCTATAGAAGACTATCTAAGAGTCTCAAGTCAAGTAGTCAAGTAGGATTTTATTGTCATTTCAGCCATCTACACAGTACACAGTGAAACCAAATAACGTTCCTCCAGGACCCTGGTGCTACACACAAGACAAGACACAACACAAGACAACATAAGACACAACACAAAACGGGGCAACAAGTGCAGACAAGACAGACAACAACAGACGGCATGACAGACAGTACATTCATCCGTGGAGGGCCGCAGTGTTGTGAAACAAAGCAGCCCAGGTAGATTATGTGTAGCAGTGTGGTGGAGCGGTGTTACTGAATTTAAAGTGCAAGAGTGCAACATGACATAAATAAATAAATGCGGGATGAAAAGTGGACTGGGTTTAAGAGTTCAAGCTATTGGTGGGTTTTTAAGAGTCCATGATATTGGTGGTTCCAGAGTTCAACAGTCTGATGGCCAGGGGGAAGAAACTATTTCCCATCCTGGAAGTGGAGGCCCGTATGCTGCGGAACCTTTTCCCGGACGGCAGGAGGGAGAAGAGAGTGTGGGATGGGTAGGAGGGAGAAGAGAGTGTGGGATGGGTGGGAGGGATCATCCACAATGCTGGTTGCTTTGCGGATGCAGCGAGCGGTGAAAATGTCCTGTACAGAGGGCAGAGAGACCCCGATGATCTTCTCAGCTGTTCTCACTACCCGTTGTAGGGACTTGCGGTCTAAGACGTTGCAGTTCCCGTACCAGGCAGTAATGCAGCCGCTCAGGATGCTCTCAATGGTTCCTCTGTAGAAGATGGTGAGGATGGAAGGTGGGAGATGGGCTTTCCTCAGTCTGCGCAGGAAGTAGAGGCGCTGCTGGGCTTTCTTTGTGATGGAGCTGGTGTTGAGGGACCACGTGAGGTTGTCAGTGATGTGAACACCAAGAAACTTGGTGCTCTGGACCAACTCCACAGGTGAGGTGTTGATGATAAGTGGAGTGTGGTCCCGACGTGATCTCCTGAAGTCAACAACCATCTCTTTAGTCTTGTCGACGTTCAGAGACAGGTTGTTGGTTCTGCACCAGTCCGTCAGCTCTTGTATCTCCTCTCTGTAAGCTGCCACGTCTCCACCGCTGATCAGACCCACCACGGTTGTATCATCAGCGAATTTGATGATGTGGTTCGAGCTGTGCTTGGCTGCACAGTCGTGGGTCATCAGTGTGAACAGCAGTGGGCTGAGCACACAGCCCTGGGGGGCTCCTGTGTGATGGTGTTGGAGGTGCTGCTAGTGATCCTGATTGACTGGGGTCTCCCAGTCAGGAAGTCCAGGATCCAGTTACAGAGGGAGGTGTTCAGGCCCAGCAGCCTCAGCTTCTCACTCAGGTGCTGAGGGATGATGGTGTTGAATGCTGAACTGTAGTCGATGAACAGCATTCTAACGTAACTGTCCTTTCTGTCCAGATGAGAAAGGGCCAGATGGAGGGTGGTGGAGATTGCATCGTCCGTTGAGCGGTTGGGACGATACGCAAACTGCAGGGGGTCCAGTGATGAAGGGATCTGGGACTTGATGTGCCTCATGACCAGCCTCTCGGAGCACTTCATGATGATGGGTGTGAGTGCGACGGGACGATAGTCGTTGAGGCAGGAGATGGATGGTTTCTTAGGCACTGGAATGATGCTGGTAGTCTTGAAGCACCTTGGAACAACAGTGGTGCTCAGAGAGATGTTTTAGATGTCAGTGAGAACATCTGCCAGCTGTTCTGCACATCCTCTGAGCACACGACCTTGGATATTGTCTGGACCGGCAGCTTTCCGTGGGTCGACTCTGAGAAGAGATCTTCTCACCTTGGCCGTGGTCAGACAGAGAATCTGGTTGTTCGGAGGAGGGGTGGTCTTCCTCATACGCATGTCATTCGCTGCATCAAACCGTGCGTAGAAGTGGTTCAGCGCATCTGGGAGGGAGGGGTCACCGTCACAGGCAGGTGGAGATGTCCTGTAGTTGGTGAGGGCCTGGATGCCTTGCCACATGCGCCGTGTGTCACCAGTGTTCTTGAAGTGGTCATGGATTCTCCCTGCGTGAGCTCGCTTCGCCGCTCTGATGGCCCGAGACAGGTTCGCCCTCGCTGTTCTTAGGGCGGCCTCGTCCCCTGACTTGAAGGCCTTGTCCCGGGTTCTCAGGAGTCTGCGCAGCTCCGCGGTCATCCATGGCTTCTGGTTGGGTCGTGATATGATGAACTTGGAGACAGTAACATCCTCAATGCACTTGCTGATGTAGCCAGTCACTGAAGCTGTGTACTCCTCCAGGTTGATGGAGTCATCCTAATCCTAATCTGCTCTATAGAAGACTATCTAAGAGTCTGCTCTATAGAAGACTATCTCAGAGTCTCTCTATAGAAGACTATCTAAGAGTCTGCTCTATAGAAGACTATCTAAGAGTCTGCTCTATAGAAGACTATCTAAGAGTCTGCTCTATATTGGGACATCACAGGAAGAAGGGCCTTTGAGATGTCTGGCTAATGTCTGAAACCTGAGGAGCACTCCAGAGTTCACAAACCCGAGATGGTTTTTGCTTTATTTATAGTCGAATTTATATCAGCAGTGGTGGCCTAGTGGTTAGGTGTCAAGCCACGTTGATCAGGAGGATTGGGATCAACCTCTCCCAATAGGTTGCCCTGTGGGGTACCTGAGCAAGGTGCCTCATCCCACTCCTCCCCAAGTGATGGCCAGACCTGTTCAGGTGTGTCCTCGTCCCGCCCCTGTGTGCTGGGTTACCAGCACTCCCCCGCGACCCCGTTTGGGACAAGCGGCAGAAATGGATGGATGGAATTTTATATCACTGAGCAGACGCTCCACTTATTAATCTCCATATTCCTGACGCAGGGACAGGCTCTCGTAGATTGGGTTTAAGGGTTTTGCTGAGGAACCCAGTGGTGGTTGTTCCAGAGGTTTGATTTGGAACTGTGACCTCTTGGTCCATAAGGCAGTATCCTAGCACTAGACCTCCACCAGAACTGGTTATCCCAGAAGAATCTGGGCTCTAAATAATAGCCATGAAGGAGTTAAAGAGCACTGATTCTAAATTAGACCTCAAGTGTAATGACAGTGTTTCATGAAGAATTTCTCCTTCATTTTGCATCTCTACTACTCTGAAGGTAGCTGGTTCTTGCGTAGGTTTTGTGAAGTGTGGGGAAGTTGGTTGGATGGCTGGTTGGATTTGTGGATCTTGTCACAAGTGAGACTCTCCCAGGTGCTAAATTGAGGGCACAAAGCTCAAAGGACTTGCAGCATCTGATCAAGCTGGCCCACAATAGTACCCTGACGTACCATAGTTGTCTTTGTCAGCCATCCTGGCTCATCTGCTTTAAACTCTGGACAGTGAGAGGTTCTAGATCTACTGCAGAGTCAGTCTGAACCCAAGGCTCTTCCTTCTTTGACCTCCTTCCAATTTGTTTGATGGGGCTCTAGATCTTGATTAACTGCTGTCCCGCAGATTGAATCATTGTTGTCATGTCTGGCAGGAAGTGGCAGAGCCGCTACAGGACCTGAAGGAAGGCATGGAGCAGCTAGAGAAGAATAAGACACTTCGCTGCATCCTGTCAACCCTGCTGACCATCGGCAACTTCCTCAACGGATCGAACGTGAGCGCCACACCAGTACACGCCTTGTGATGTGACGTCTGGATTTATTTAGCATGTAATGCGTTGTGTGTGTGTGTGTATGTGTGTGTGTGTGTGTGTGTGTGTGTGTGTGTGTGTGTGTGTGTGTGTGTGTGTGTGTAGGCCAAAGGTTTCGATCTGAGTTACCTGGAGAAGGTCCCTGAAGTGAAGGATACGGTTCACAAACAGTCTCTGCTGCACCACGTCTGCTCTGCTGTAGTCGAGCATTTTCCTGAAAGCACAGACCTTTACTCAGAGATAGGAGCTGTTACTCGCTCGGCCAAGGTGAGTGTGCACACACACACACACACACACACACCCTCGTACACACAGTCCCTTTGAGACTGGGTGAGACAGAGCCCCTAACCAGTGTAGTGGTCAGGTACACTTCTCCAGGCTTCTTGAAGGACGTCCCAAAGCTCATCTTTGGACGTCGCTGCCTTTTGTTCTCCGTTCTCTGTGGAGATGATCTCACACTGAACTGGAGAGCTGTCCTTCAACAAGACATTACAAGACCGGGGCGGCGGTGGACATTTGTAAGATTGGTTACTGGAGACATTTGTGAGATTGGTTACTAGGAGACATTTGTGACATTGGTAACTAGGAGACATTTGTGAGATTGGTTACTAGGAGACATTTGTGACATTGGCAACTAGGAGACATTTGTGACATTGGTAACTAGGAGACATTTGTGGGATTGGTTACTAAGAGACATTTGTGACATTGGTAACTAGGAGACATTTGTGACATTGGTAACTAGGAGACATTTGTGACATTGGTAACTAGGAGACATTTGTGACATTGGTAACTAGGAGACATTGACTTCAAGGGCGCAACTTTTACGTCAAGTCCTAGTGTTGATGGAAACCCACTGTGCATTTTGTGTCCAAAGGTGGACTTTGACCAGCTGCAGGAGAACCTGGCCCAGATGGAGCGGCGCTGCAAAGCTTCATGGGAAAACCTGAAGGTCATCGCCAAACATGAGATGAAGCCGTTGCTGAAGCAGAGGATGAGCGACTTCCTGAAGGAGTGCGCCGAACGGATAATAATTCTAAAGATTGTGCACAGACGCATCATCAACAGGTGACACATCACAGGGAGGGAAGGTTTTAAAGAACAGAAGCTAAGCAGACGTTTCTTCAGTCTTTACTTTTCTGGAGACTTTCTCCTTTTAAGCTCTACATTTAAACTTCTGACCCGTTGGAGCTTATATTTCTTTTTAAACTGTAAGTTCAACCCAAATCTGAGAGTTCCCAGAGTGTCCTGACCGTTTGCCCTCCTTTCTGCAGGTTTCACTCATTTCTGCTGTATTTGGGACACCCTTCCTACGGCGTTCGGGACATCAGCGTCCACCGCTTCAGTAAAATCATGAGCGAGTTTGCTCTGGAGTATCGGACCACCAGAGAACGGATCCTGCAGCAGAAACAGAAACGGGCCGATCACCGGGAGAGGAACAAAACTCGGGGCAAAATGATCATGGACGTCCCCGCACCGGTGAGTGATGGGAAGTTCTGCTTTTCCCTTCTGGTTCTGGTCCTGGATCAGCCATGATGAGCACTGATGGAGCTCTGTGGGCGTTTTAGGACTCCACACCTAAACCCTCAGTTAGGGACGAGGCCCCAAGATCGAAAGGTCAAGGGTTTGAATCCTACACCGGTAGGTTACCCTGAGGTTCCCTCGATCAAGGTACCGTCCACGTCACTGCTCCCCGGGTGCTGGATATGTCTGCCCCCTGCTGGATGGTCGGTGTGTGTGTGTTAAATACAGAGGATGTGTTTGGTTGTGGTTCCCACAGTGACAGTCACTTTCACTTTCACAGTATAATACCTTTCAGATTTGGTCGGGTTCTAGAGCGGCACCTTAAAATCATTCAGTAAAACCCATAACCCTCAAAAGATCGAGGAACTCGGTTTGCAAATCAGTGCCCAATTTTATGACAGTGTAGCAGTTACCGTGGTTACAGTGCATGAAATGCTACTTTTTTATTTTAAAAAATTGGAAATTTTAATGACCACCAAACCGGAACTTTGGAAGTTTCGGTTCTTTCCTCATTT
>JABMDN010019865.1:0-10347 GCA_017165825.1 Hepsetus odoe
TTAAATTATATTATATTATATTTTGTTAAATGATATTATATTATATTTTGTTAAATTATATATTATACTATATTATATTATATTATATTATATTATGTTAAATTATGTTAAATTATGTTATATTATATTGACATGTGACGTTTTACAGCTTCCTGTCGAATCACTTGTGAAGTGGAATGCAGTCTGATGAACTCATACTGGACTCGGTATCGGCCGACACTCAGTATTACTGCGCTCTGATTGGCCCAACAGTTGACTGGGACATCTCTAATACTAAAGAAAAATAAGAAGGTGGGCTTGAAGGGTCTGGAGGAGTGAGGGGGGGACACTGACGCCGCTCGGCCGGCCTTACTTCGGTTGGGCGAGTTCCAGAGCGTCGCCGACGACTTGGACAGCCTGTTGTTAATGACAGGCTCCGTCTGCCGCGGCAGGTTTACCGTGGAGGCCGAGCATCTGCCTGCACCGGAGAGAACGCAACACACACACACACACACACACACAGTTCACACAGGAACCACACAGAGGAACCCACAGCTGGACCTTCAGTGAGAGAGGGAGGGGCTACGACAGGAGGAATACAGCGGGAGAAGACTGTGTAGATACCAACTAACCATCCGCTGGATCAAGAGTGATGTCAGTTTGATGGATTCCTGTATTTCATCCATTTTTCTTTATGCACGATTCATTCTGATGAAGTTAATCCTTTACTTTTTTCAAAACGAAGTGGTTAAGAGTGTGAGAAGCTTCAAGCTGCCCACAGTGGTGGTCAATGGAACCAGACGTCAGCCTCTAAAATCTCCCTCACTACAAAGTTCTTACATGAAATGGTTTTGAAGACATTTTGGTTTAAGACTTTATTTTTAAAACCCCCTCGTGTTGGAGGGTCGCACGTGGTCTAGTGATGGGGTGACGGTGGTCTAGTGGCGGGTTCTTGCCTACAGACCTCTGGATCAAGAGGTCCCAGCTTCAGATCCCACCTCTAGCCCTACCACCACTGGGTCCCTCAACCCTGAGTGTCTCCAGGAAGACTGTCCCTGTAATTAGGACATGGACGTCTCTCTGGATAAGAGCATCTGCTAAATGCCATAAATGTAAATGTGGGGTGAAATTAGTAATAGTCCCAAAAGAAAGCACTTTTTAAAAAATGTTTTCATCCACTGACCATTTAAACAAGTACACGAGTGAGTTTGGAGAGGAAATAAAATAGATTTGCATATTAATGCATCAAATACGTTTGTCTGGCTCTATTCACCACCGCCGTAAAGAAATCTGATTCATTTTTCCAATTTCAGTCTGTTTGCAATCCGCCGGCTGGAGAAACCAATCCAAGCTCGTCCAATAACAGACGAGCGGGTGATCAGTTCCCCCATTTCTGTCCAACCACAGTGTGGAACCATGAATGACAAACTTTACTGTCATTGTACTCCAGTAAAACTAAGCCCAAGTCGAAAAAGTCCAAAAATGACTGCCTTTCGAGAGAACCATCAGCAATTCCACAGGTGAATCCCCGTGGTTACAAAAAACAACTCCTTATATGGACAAGTGTGTTGGGAAGGTCAAGGCTTCGGACGGCACGCCGAGCTCTGAGGCGCGAGTGGATCAATATGTTTTGATCAATATTTCATACTGTTGGTGAAAAGGAAAAAAAAAAGACAAGTTGTGATGAATAAAGGACGCACGCTCAGTCAAAAGTGTTTAAAAAGGACTTTTAACACCCCGTTAACGTCGATTTAGCCAAAATATTCCAAAAATTCCAAAAGCTTTTTACTCTTCTTCATGTTTTTTTCTTTCTTCCACCCGTGCTCTTTTGCTCTTTTGCTCAAATTCTGTTAAATATTGAGTTTATTAATATACTCTAAAATATCGGGCATTATGATGGGCCACCCGATAAGTCAGTCAAGCCCTGATCCTAAAGACCCATAAGGCTGTGGGTCGTTCTCAAACAGCCTGTTCGGCGTGTCTGCCTCACTGTGAGTCACACATCCCATAATAAAACCTCCACACGGCAACCACGCCTTAACCACAGACACACTGTAACTACATCACCAATCACTGGAAAAACAGAGCCAACACACACTCGTCTTTCACACACACACACACACACACACACACACACACACACACACTCTAATGAAAGGGACGGACTCTGCATGTAGACGCCACAGTCCACTGCAGCGACGTCCAGCTCTCTCACTGAACTGACACTTCTCCGTCCCAGGACAGTCCTCACTCAGAGATAGAATAAAAGTCCCCCAGTGTTCACAGGCAGAACGAGGTCAGGTCCAGGTGAACAGCACGGGCCGTTCAGAGTTATCGTTCATAACAGAACAACAAACACCACACTGAGATTTTCAACAAACACAGTCCTGATTCTCAGACAACAACAGCAACAATCACAATAATAAAATTACATAAATAGAAATAACATTATAAATAAAAAGTGATATAATTATTATAAAATAAATACATAAAAGGTACACTCCCTTTTTAATAATAATAACAATTACAACAACAATGACAATAATAACATTATTATTATGGTTGTTGTTATTATTGTTATTATTGTTATTATTATAGGAAAGCCACCCTAAGAGCACTGGGAGAAGCTCCAGCAACCTGTGACCCTAGTTAGGATCAGAGGCTTAATTGGATGGATGGATGGATGGATGGATGGATGGGAGAATGATGGATGGGTGGGTGGATGGGTGGATGGATGGATGAGAGAATGATGGATGGGTGGGTGGATGGATAGATGGATGATGGATGAGAGAATGATGGATGGGTGGATGGATGGATGAATGGATGGATGGATGGATGATGGATGGGTGGATGGATGATGGATGGATGGATGGATGGGTGGATGGATGGATGGGTGGGTGGATGGGTGGATGGATGGATGGATGGATGATGGATGAGAGAATGATGGATGGGTGGATGGATGGATGAATGGATGGATGGATGGATGATGGATGGGTGGATGGATGATGGATGGATGGATGGGTGGATGGATGAATGGATGGATGGGTGGGTGGATGGGTGGATGGATGGGTGGATGGGTGGATGGGTGGATGATGGATGGATGGACTGATGATATATTTTTATCATTTGGTCTGCATAAACTTTCTTTTTAGTGTTGCAGTGTGTAAAAAACTCAATGACTCTTCCTTTCTCTTTAAACGATTTTCCAAAAATAAATCCAGATCAAATTTTTATTTCATTAAAATGGGATTAAAATGGTTCTCTGGGCATTAATTTTCAGGACCCCCCCCCCATTTCACAACAGACAAAATCAAAACGATGGATATTCATGAGTGTCACAAGTATATATAATTTAAATACACATATATATATACATACTGTAGAAATATCCTCCATCCCTCCATCCCTTCATTATCTGAGCTGCTTATCCTAACCAGGGTCAAAGCAGACCATTAACATAGATGTAATTTACGATCTCTGGATTTGTCCTCCTTCTTCTGTCCCTCCTTTCACTGCTGCAAAATTAAACCAGCACTCACTCTCTCTGCGGGACGTCTGGTTCAGTCCCCCGGCCCACGACCATCTCTGCTGTCTGATCTCAGCCCAAGTCTTTCTGGTTGATCTTTTGATGGCAGACTCATATCTCTCCTGAGGAGAACACACAAACACACACACAAACACACACACACACACACACACACACACACACACACACACACACACACACACACACACACACACACAGTTCTGTTCAATTCCCTTTGAAAAGCACTTTTCTGTAAGATCTGTGTCCCGTATCAAAGGTCTACCAACAAAGACTGAGCACTTGTCTTGTCCTGCGTTGCTCTGGACGAGAACATTTAACAACAGTATCCAGCTGAGACATGCGTCTCCCTCGGGTAAAGACAGGATACATCATCCTGCATCATAACAAGCTGAAAGAGGGTGTTTAAGGAAAGTTCACAGCACCATGCGGTGTTTCCAGCCTTACATGGTTTTTCTCCCAAAAGTTCAAGTTCTTTAAATAACCTCAAGATGTTCCATATAGAACCAAAGCTGTTCCTTTAATCAAACCATTTTTTGAACACCTGAACAACTTCAACCGAGAGTGTCACCAGAACTTCCTGCATCTGTATTTCCTGCATTTGACAGAGGGATTAAGAACATCATGAAACATGATGGCCGTGATGGGGACGGTCCCTTGCACAAGGGTACCTCAGTATAGCACAAACACCGGCGCTCAGGACTGGTCTTGTGGACGGATGAGAGCAAATTTCATTGATTTTTGGGGAACCGAAGGGTTTATGAGGGACAGGACTGCACAGAATGTGTTGTTCCTTCAGCGAAACGTGGAGGTGGTTCAATGTCGGTTTGGAGAGGAAGGTCTGGAGATTTAGTCCAACACTAAAGAACAGCAAAAAATTTAAAGAATGATATCTTGTCCACCACTGTCTCCAGAGCTCTGTCCCATTGTGATCTATGGGACAAGCTGGACCTACAAGTTCACAGCGAGAGTCCAGTGAATGAGACTCAAATGTTTGCTCGAAATGGTGATGAACAGTTCTCCAGGCTTCCTGAAGGACAAAGTTTTTGAGAAGTGTTCCTGAAGATGACTTAAAGAAAGGAGCTGGTCTAAGAGAGTTGAGGCTGTGCTGAAGAATAATGTTTCATATAGAACCAAAGCTGTTCCTTTAATCAAACCCTTTTTTGAACACCTTTCTGCCGAGAGTGTGGCCAGAACTTCCAGCATCTGTATTCATTTGAAAGAGGGTTTAAGAACATTATCAAACATAATGGCCGTGAGGTACAAGGGTACCTCAGTATAACCCACTGGTTCGGGATTCGAGCCCATGACCTTCTGATCCTGGGGCGGCGTCATCACTAATATCACAAGTGCACTATGACTTCGATGATTGCTGCTGCTATTCTTCCTCCAACTACTAGTTTCCTGTTTCTGTTTTACGATGGAATAATCTCCATTTACTAGTGATGCTCCAATTCATTTATTTTTCTCACCACAAACATACAAGGGTTTGCTGTTAAATTAAGATAATCATAATAACATTAATTGTATTATAAACAATATTTGAGACATTTGAACATTCCTATATCCTGTTTGTATACCTGTAGGGTCACTGTCACCTAAACCATACTAAACTAAAATAAAATAAAATAAATACATTCATAAATAAAATACAATAGAAAAAAAATAATAAAACAAATAAAACAACATTAAATTCAATTTAAAAAATAATAATAAAACAAATAAATATAATTTAACAATAAAATAATATTTAAAAATGATTTAAAAAAAAATAAATCAGTGTAAAACTACACGGTGTCCTGACCTTGTTCTTCTCCAGTTTCTGTCTCTGTTTCTCCTCCAGGAGCGCCCTGCGTTTCTCCGCTCTCAGCCGCTGCTCCTCCAGCCTCCTCCTTCGCTCCTCCAGCTGGCTCTCCCTCAGACGACGAGCCTTCTCCTCCTTCTCCAGCCACTGAGCCTTTTTGGCCGCTGAGAAGAAGAGGAGCTTCCGTTAAACCGAGCGACAGGCGGTGAGCAACCGCACAGAGATCAGGGACAATATCTTCTGTCCAGGAGATCATCTACACAGCATGCAGGATCTCATTGGGATTAATTTACAATAATATCACAGAAATCACCCCATCGGCTCCTTCGTGCTCTTCAGACTGGGTCAATGCGAGGTTTTTATCTTCACAGTACTGATCAGATAACTACAGCCCCTGATCCCTGATCAGACGGCGAGACGCAAGAGCAGGCACAACTTGCCAAAAGCCAATATAAACTGAAATATTTGAGAAAGCAGACAAACATTGACAGAAGGACAGGGGAGTAGGAAAGTTCAGGCCCACCACTGGATTAAAAAAAAGCATTATATGTTTAATTAAAAAAATATTTAAAAAGTCAATGTTTTCAGTAATATATAGCCTGCAACATTATTTAGGCAGCAAAGCTCAAACTAAAGAGACGGCAGACCAACACAAACACCGGCGCTCAGGACTGGTCTTGTGGACGGAAGAGGGCCAATTTCATTGATTTTTGGGGAACCGAAGGGTTTATGTGGGACGGGGCTGCACAGAATGTGTTGTTCCTGCAGCGAAACATGGAGGTGGCTCGGTGTCGGTTTGGAGAGGAAGGTCTGGAGATTTAGTCCAACACTAAAGAAAAGCAAAAGGTTTAAAGAATTATATCTTGTCCACCACTGTCTCCAGAGCTCTGTCCCATTGTGAGCTGTGGGACAAGCTGGACCTACAAGTTCAAAGTGAGAGTCCAGTGAATGAGACTCAAATGTTTGCTCGAAATGGTGATGAACAGTTCTCCAGGCTTCCTGAAGGACAAAGTTTTTGAGAAGTGTTCCTGAAGATGACTTAAAGAAAGGAGCTGGTCTAAGAGAGTTGAGGCTGTGCTGAAGAATAACGCTTAGCACTGTGATTAAAACCATTCAGCGCTACATCACGCGCTCCGTTTCTTTGCCGCTGTCTGATGCGGGATGGTAATCAGGACTAATGACTGGAGCTGGTTCTGCCTGGAGCTGTTAGAACAGCCACCCGCCGGAGCCCCGTTTCCTAGATGAGCGTCTGAGGAGAACAGACGAGAGAAATCAACTCTCTCTCGGTCCCACGCCGTTCATAGACGTGAAGCGACAGGCTTCATTTCGCTTCCTAACGAAATAAAGATTAAACACCAATCTCGACTACATTACTTAAAATTCCCAGCATGCTGTGCAGCAGCTGGGCGCAGTCTGCTCGAAGCCCTTCCCTGCAGAAAACAGTTAACATCCCGTAGAGGCATTTCCTGTTTTCCACTGCCATACCCGTGACAAAACACACACACAATAACACACACACTCACACACAAACCACAGACGCACACAGGAATGCAGGAGTGTGTGACGGGGGCCAGATGAGACTGGGGGGGTTGAAGAATGAGAACCCAGCGGAACTGCTTTCTGTAGCAGGATGCAGGCGGGAAGTGAAAGTGAAAGTGACTGTGAACACATCCTCTGTGTTAAACCCACACAAACCGTCCAGCAGTGAGCAGCCAAATCCAGTCCCCAGGGAGCAGTGATGGGGACGGTACCACAGCGTACCTCAGGGCATACTACTGGTGTGAGATTCTAACCCACAACCTTTTGATCCTGGGACCGAGTCCTTTAACACCAACAGCGAAGACTAAGACAAGGACAGGGTATGTATAATAAGACCAATCATACGACGCCTGGGACAGGAAACAGGGCAGGGGCAAGACAAGGGTGGGGACAAGGACCGACACAAAAGCACATGGCAAATGTAAACAAAGACACATGGACACATTCATGGAATTCAGCAGACGCTCTTAAACAGAGCAACTTCTTTTTCCTGATTAAAGGGACAGTCTTCCTGGAGAAGCTTCAGGAGTTTTGCTCAGGAACCCAATGGTGGTGCTGCTGGAGATGGGATTCGAACAACCTCTTGGTCCAAAGGTGAGCGTCCTACCACTAGACCTCCACCAAACATGGACCAGAGACGCCTGACACTTTCTCACAGTTACTCCAAGCCCAGCACAGAGTTTCACACAGCAAGTCTTTCACTGTAATTCAGATCTTCATGCATCTTGGAGGATGTGTTGTCATCTTGTGGTCTTCGCTACGCCCATATAAGGAAAGCTGGGCCTTTTTTGTTCGTGGGAAAAAATTAAACAAGGTTTAAAAATACAAAACCAAAACTTCTGGGCTAAAATTGTTCCACCAAATACTTTCTCCCTTGAAGGGCACCAGATCCAGACTGACGACCTGTCCTGGCTGTTTGCACCATTTGTGCCGGGACAGGCTCCAGCCGCTCCCCTCCTATTCAGGATAAGCGGTTACGATTATGGATGGATGGATGGATGGATGGATGGATGGATAGATGGATGTCAGCGGATGCTCAGAATCAGGGGTGAAGTGGTGATTTTACTGTCCATTGTGAACTTCTTTAACTTGACAGAATCTATTCAACTAAAATTCAGAATCTCTCTCCTTTATTAACATCATTTCAACGTGAATCCCCGAAGTAACAAAAAACAGCTCCTTATATGGAAGTTTGAGGTAGGATGAGACAACTTTGGTGCTCCTACACTGCAAAGAATTAAAACTAACCTTCATTTTAAGATATTTTACCATTAGCGGGGTATTAAAATTGGGCTTTTGAATAGAGTTCAAAAAAAATACTAAAAAAACACTCAGCGGTTTCCTTTGAAGCTGTCAAAAGCTCAATGTGACATCAAATGAATGGGAAAAATCTTATTTCTGTTTGAATTTCTTTATCTAAGTGGTTCAAATAGAATAAAAATCGAATCGTTAAGCTAAAGAAATAGAACCTGCGCTTTCCTATAGACTAAAAAATGAAGATTAAGCCACGCAGTGACGCAAAAATGGACAAACTACAGCGTGTCTTCCAAGTTTTCAACCTTATTTCAAGAGGCAATGAAATCAGAGACGTGCAAAAATGGTTCCTACTGGATCTGCACCATTAAACTTTCATGGAGCATCTTCATTGGGCCTCATAAACTCTTGTCTTCTCCACGAGTGACATGAGAATCCCAACAGACCTCACTTTCCTGCACATGAAGAAGAAAAAAAGGCTTTTCCCTAAACATCTCCTCCACTGTAGAACATTATCCTGATACAAGGGCACGAGCGCAAAACACCCTAATCCTTCCAGCTTTCCGCGGGTTCGCTTACACAACGGCGTCATTCTGAGCTGAAAAAAGACATTTTTATCCTCGCGTGCTTCAAAAGGAGCGGCGCTCTGGTATTAGAGCGTCCCCTTTCATCTGCAGAGCCCCGGTCTTGCCCCGCACACGCCGCCTGGGAAGTATTTATTTATTTAATTGCTGCTCTCCAAACACAGATAAAGGGCTTTGTGTTCAGCGTGAATTGGACTCGGACTTATCTAGAGCCCAACAGCTGGACGCCGGCTCAGCTTTAATGGCGGACTCCTCCCAGGCTGCTGAAACGGCGCAGATTGCCGACGCAGGCTAATCGTCCTAATGGCCACATAATTCCACCGTAATGAGGGCACGCTTTTCGGGTCGGGCCTCGGGGTCCTCGCGATCAGTCAAAAGCAGAGGGGCATCGATCGGCAACCCTACGAACGCCACGTGTTGGCTTTTTAAAAGAGTTACAGAGAGATTTAGTCACTGAATATGAAATATTTGATGTGGTTATTGAGACTTCTGGGGCTTTTGCACCGTTAAAGGCTTCTTTTTTGCGTTTTTATCCAAAAAACAGCTTCATTAAGGGAGAACTGAAAGGGAAAATACCTAGAACATGATAAAAATATCTCCTGGATATAATAAACTATTTGAACCAGAGCTGTTTTTAGGGACTTTTAATGTGGACCAGCTATAGGTCCCACAAGGAAAATCAGAAAAGAGCAACTGAACACAAAGGAAATGATTTCGACATTCACATCAGGACAGCGGGAAAGATCGGCAGCCATGACGAAAGTGAAAAATCGAGTAAGGAATGAAATGGAGGAGCAGCTGGGAATTAAACACCACCTGAGTCAGGAACTCTTACCTTGCTCCTGGGTTCGCTGTTCTGAAGCAGTAAAGAAACGGAGAAGAGCAGCTGTCAATAGTGCATAACGATATCGTTCCTTCTTTCAAGTGAAAGTGAAAGTGACTACCCTGGTCATTGTGAAACGCAGCACAGCAGCAACACAACGAAACTCAACCCCTTTTGAAATTTTCACCCGTACACACACGTGCAGCAGGGGGCAGCTATTGAAAGCGCCCGGGGAGCAGTGACAGGGACGGTACCTTGCTCAAGGGTACCTCAGTGTAACCTGCTGGTGAGGGAATCGAACCTACAATCTTCCGATGCGGGGGGCAACTCCCTCACCACTAGGCCACCGCTGCCCGTCATCAAAAAATCCTTTCTGATCAAAATAACCCCTTTCAAAATAAAACCCACTGTTTGAGAAACGCGTGATGATTTATTGTTCATTTCTCTTTATTTTAAAAAATAATCCTATTTTATGTAAATCAGCTGTTATCCTTTATACTTCTTTATTTTCAAAATCTTGGGAGAATTATTTAATTTCTTTTTTGATGAATTATTTTGCTCAATTAAAGGAACCTGTAAGAGTGAGCGGTGTTGAGAGACGTGTTTCCAGGAGGTCAGTGAGCAACAAGCCTGAACATAATTTACTTTAAAGACATGCAGCTGGTCTGGGGCCAGTCTAGGGCTGTGTGTGTGTGTGTGTGTGTGTGTGTGTGTGTGTGTGTGTGTCTTACCCAGATACTTGGCTCGTTCCTCTCTCCTCTGCTTGGCCTGTTTCTGTCTCTGCTCTGAGCTCACCCCATCTGAAACCACAGGAACAGCA
>JABMDN010019896.1:0-10000 GCA_017165825.1 Hepsetus odoe
ATAATAATAATAATAATAATAATAATAATAATAATAATAATAATAATGCGTCGTCCTCGTGTATTTTTCACCGTGTTTTTAGTTTCTTTTTCCTTTCTCTCTCTGAGTCAGTATTCAATCTTGTTATAAAGATTGTACAAGGGCAGGGCGGGCAGGTTGCTCCCGGGGTAATATAAGGGCGTGGGGAAGGCGATGGAGCGCGGCACGGGCACGCGCAGCAGCCCGTTCTCGCGCAGCACGAGCGGCATGCCCACCAGAGTCTGCGCCGAGGCGTGCGCCATGTTGGCCGCCTCCAGTTCTGCCGAGAGCTGCCGCTTCCACTTGTTCCTGCGGTTCTGGAACCACGTCTTCACCTGCGTCTCGGTCAGCTGCAGGCTCGAGGCGAGGCACGCGCGCTCCGAGCTGCTCAGGTAGCGCTTGACGTCGAACGTGGACTCGAGCTGGTACACCTGGCTGCGCGAGAACACCGTGCGCGTCTTCTTCTTGGACGCGGCGGCCGCCTTGTCCGCGCCGCTGCTCTCGCGCCGCCGCTCCTCGCACCCCGCGCCCTCGCGCTCCTCCTCCTCCTCGTGCTCCTCCTTGTAGTCCGCCGACAGCAGGGACGGCGGCAGGCGCGCGGGACGCTCAAGGCCGTCCTGGGACGGCAGGAGGGTTTTGGGGGTACCTGGCAGAGACACGAGTTTGTTTTCATACCTTTGGACAATTAATGGCTTAATTGCATAAAGGACATATAATTGGCCTTTAAATCTATAACCATATATTGCCCCACATGTATTTGTAATAACACCCCGTATGTATTATACGTGCAATTATCTATTACCCAGTATGATGTGCATTACACGTGCCACTTGTTACTATAGTTACAAGTGATGCAATTATCCGATCCCATCTTCTGTTAGAACGACTGGTGGTGTTTGTGATTGACCTGCAACAGTGTTCAAAAGCACCAATGCTGCAGCTGACCCCAGACAGCAAGGCTAGTTGGACTAAATTCCATTTCAATCAGAACCAAGTCGACGTCTCGACGCAACGGCTGCAGGATTTATCTCAGGATTTTTTGTGGTGAAGCTCAGTAGCGGATTAAATGCAGCCTGGAGATTGGTTTTCTGTTACTGTAAACGGCGCAGAATGGCCTGTGTTGGGTGAACAGCTACAGTGTTGAATGACCATCTCCAGGGTTGAATGACCAGCTGCGATGCTTGGAGTGAAAACACACGAGGCTGAGTTAAAAATCTAAAGCGTCGAACTGACACGAGGAGTGTTGGTGCTAAATTAACACGAACCGGCTTGAATTTCAATTAAGCCACTGAAATCGCGTGTGTGTGTGCGTGAGTGTGCGCGTGTGTGTGTGTGTGCGCGCGTGCGCGCGTGCGTGTTGATGCCACCCATTTTAAAGTAAAAAAAATAATAATAATAATTTATTAATTCAAATTCATTTACTGGAGTATTTTATTTTTCTCTCATCAAACGCCCCGTTGTTCCGCGCCTCAGCTGAGAGCTCCTCACGGCCTGTTTGATCGACTGTCGAAAGGTGACGGGTGTCCCGTTAAATCGGTGGTGTAACAGGACCAAACTGGGGTGCGCGGCATTAATTAAACCCGCGAACATTTAACGCTTGATTGGCGAAAAGCGGCGGGAAAGAGGCGGCGATCAATTAGCGGAACGGGAGAAAAAACAAGGCGATGATTTGACCCCATCCCCTGTTCACTGAGGCAGGGAGGATGAGAAGTGGGAGATGGTTTGGTTACTCAGTGAAAGAGACTGCTGTGTGTGTGTGTGTGTGTGTGTGTTTGTGTGTGTGTGTGTGTGTGTGTGTGTGTGTGTTGTGGTGTGTGTATAACTACCGTTTCCTATATTATAGCCATAATGTCTGGCTGTGGTTAGAAGACAGACTTTTACTTTCTGAGCTGAACTCAAAACAAGAACAACTGCTCAATGAACAAAGTTCTTGGGCAAACATCCAACATCACTGCCCACACTTGCATCTCCAGCATTGGATCTGGACGTATTTAACTGAATTATACCAATATAAACACATATAGCATCGATTTAGGATCTATATTGATCGTTTGCTGCTGCGTGAACATCTACAGCCTTGAGTTTAGACCTGAATTATACCAGTATAAACATCAGCACTGAAAATGAGATCTCTCTATTTAAAGGACACGTGTACGAACATCTACAGCGTTGGATTAAGATATATTTCATTTGAGAGATCTAATTTCATGAATTACAGCTTTGTGATCATCTGTAGGTTTGGATTCGTATCTGTGGGGTTTCATTTCAACTGCATTATAATCCACAGCACTGATTTCATTTTTGAGTTGCAGCTGTTTAAACATCTAAGCACTGAATAAAGATCAACGTCGTTTAATAGCTGATAAAACACCTACTTCATTAAAGGAGTATCTATGTTTATGAATTGCAGCTATATAAACGTTTACAACATTAGACTTATATTGTATAATTTCAGCTGTAAAAAAAAAACCCTACTGCACAGCATTGAACAAACAGTGAATTATACCTTTATAATTCTCTACAGCAATGAATTAACATCTACATTAGTGGAGTTTCATTTCGTTTTTGAATTACACCTTTTTAAACGCCCACGTAATTAAAATATGTTCTTTTTTTATTCAAAATATATAAACGTCTGATCTGAATTAAAAGCGATTCGTTCACATCTACCGAGTGAATTCGAATTCACGAGACTGAACCCCATGAACCTGTGAACATGGAAGGAAGACATATAGTCTTCCAACAGAGACTCGACACAGGTCTGGTCTGGACCGAGGCTGGGAAGCTAACCCTTGGTGTTGATTTAATGTGTGCAGTTAAGAAAAACCCGCAGAAGATGGTCATTTGGAAGCGGAGTCAGTTCACGGTCTCTTTGTTTTGCTCTAAGCTGGACGATCCTGCACTGCTGCACCACTAACAGGCCTGCAGAGTGAAAAGTGATGAGGAATGAGAGAGGCTCACCCAGGCACGAGAAGTTGAGCGGCTGGTGGCGGCTGCAGGGTTCGGGCAGCCCGGGCTCGGAGCAGCAGCAGTCTCCAGAGTCCTCAGCCCCACTGCACTCCTCCTCGGAGGACACGGACAGCGCGCGCTTCCTGGCCGCTCCCGCGGGGCTCTGCTCCTTCCCGTCGCTCGCCGTGCCCAGGATGGACTGGATGGTGAAGCTGGAGATGGGGGCGGCCGTGCACTTGCTTCCGCTGTCCTGAGAATGGCTCATTCTCGCCTCATAACAAGTGCCGGCGCTTCACGGGATTAAAAAAAAACACAGCCGGTTTATTTAGTTAAGGCTACATAAAAACGACTAAAAAAATGCAATTCCTTTTTTTTTTTTTTTAAATTTCAATAGAAAAATAAAAGTCCTGCAAAGTGCTCGAGCGAGCTATTTTTGTTTTTTCTTTTTTGCTTTTGTTTCTGCCCGCTTTTTTCTTTCTTTCTTTTTTTTTTTTTGCTAAAGTGCCGTTTTCGTGCGCCTCGCACGCGGCCGAATGCATCGCGTCCCGCGCGCGCGCGCGCTCTGGCTTCCAGGGCGGCCGCGCGCGCGCCCTCATTTGCATGTAGGTAAGCGCGACGGCGGCCAATCGCGCGCGCACAGCCTGGCCCGGAAATTTCAAAAACACGCGTTCGGAGGGAGGGAGGAGCGCGAGCGACCTGAAGGAAAACCGTACCTGTTCCTTTTCTCTATAATGCGCTTGTTTATTTTTACGCGTTCGTTTAGTTTGTCAATTAACATAAACTGAAATAAACACCTTTGATGTGAGAAATGGAATCATTATGACGTATGTTAAGCTTGTTTGCAGATTTTTATACCTTAAACCTCCAGATCAGTCCTAATAACCATTAAAAGACTTATTTATTCAGTTTATTGGATGTTATGATCCAACGCGTTTTTATTCCAGGGATCTCTCCTTTGACTATTAAAAGGCAAAATAAACAATTAAACAAATAAATACAGATTAAGAAAAGGTTTTGGCCGAAAATATGAATGCCTAGCCGCTGCTGCTCGGTTTGAGTTTAAGTGTGGTAACCCCGTGCTAGATATAAGCCATATTTATGGATAAAGGCAATAAATTAATTCAGATTTATTTTTTCTGCCTCCCTCTAATACAAACTGAGCACATGCCAGTTAAGTTACATTAAAAAGCAATGCAGCACAGATCACCTAAACCAGTGTCTGGTCTTACAACATGTTAGATTTTTATTTATCTATTTATTTATTATTATTTATTGCCAACATGAACTCTTAGCGAACACCACATCCCTTCACCAGGACTCATATTTCACATTAAACAGGCCTTTTAAATTCCACCAGCCTTCTGCTATAAATGGCAAAAAACAATCCAGCGGACAGTGTGCGAACTACTCTCGGATCTTCTCTCATTTTTCTTCAAAATAAACTCGTTGCACGTCCATTATCTCCTTTTAAGGATCAATTCGGTCGTTATGGCGGACTGATCTCGGGCTAATTGATTGGCTAATTGATTGGAGGGGGTGGGGGGGGGGGTGTTGTGTGGTGAGGTAGTTTGTCCGGACCATCAGGCCCTGTTCGCGATTCCTAAACAAACATCAAGTTCTATCTATCTATCTATCTATCTATCTATCTATCTATCTATCTATCTATCTATCTATCTATCTGTCAGTCAGTCTGTCTGTCTGTCTGTCTGTCTGTCAGCCTGTCTGTCCATCCGCCTGTCTGTCTATTTACACTTTTAAAATTCTTGCTTTATTAAATAAAAAGAAGGAAAGAGAGAAATTGAAAGGAATAAAGCTAAAGGCATGAAAAAATGCAGCTAGAGGAAAGAGTGGAACTGTATCGTATGAAACAGTGGAGTCTGTGGGACGGCTGAGAGGACTGTCCCAGTGTGAAGGGCTGGGACAGCGCTGGGTGGGATGGGTCTGAGAGAGGGGGTCCAGCTGAGGCTGAGAGGGCTGCAGAACGAGCACGCGCGCCGCTCGCGCAGACAGATGAAGCCGTGCTCGAGCGACTACGATCCCCTATCGAGCTTCGATAAATATTCAGCGCAGCCCCCCCCCCCCCAACACCCCCCACCCCTGCTGTGTATTATGATGTATGGCGTGTCCAACTTTAAAATAAGGAAATTACAGAGAAAATGATATCAATACATTTTCTAAGTATAAACGCTGATTATGTTTCGATTTTCGTTCAAGAATCCGAGGCCGGCCTTTTATTTCTCCTCAAATGGTCCAGCGTGTGTGTGTGTGTGTGTGTGTGTGTGTGTGGGTGAGGGTGGTGGGTGTGTGGTGGTGGAGGGGGGGTTAGTAGGGAGGGGAAGGGCAGGCGGGAAAGCTCGAGCCCTGGAGGTGTACAATTTATGTAATCTACGGCTGGGAAATGAATTGGGTAATTTATTGGAAAACAGAAAGTCAAGAAGATTGGATCAGTGCGGCCTATCCGAGGGCTCCTATCCATCAAATCCCAATTAACAACCTAACCATTGAGTCTTAATGGTTTTCCAATCTACTGCCCTGATATACTCATCAATTCCTGAGGGAGAAATTAAGGGGATCGAGCGGCCCCTCGGCGCTCGCGCTGTCATTCCTCTCCGCAACTATATGTCAAATTAAAAACACAATTAAAATTTAAACTGTTTCAATCAGAGGCTGCTCCGCAACCTATGTTTCACTTAATAGAACTCGGATGAAAATCTGATGCTCGCTTTCAATCACTGAGGCAAATGGGAAAGGTTGGCTAAACAGAAGACTTCTCAATCACACACACACACACACACACACACCTAATATAACTTGTATAAGAGCAATGCTGCTGTAGCAGTGTATAATATAACACACTCTCTCACTCTCTCCCCCAACACACATGTGTGAGGGTGTGAGGCTGCTGTGTGTGGGTTCGTATCACAGTTTTATCAGACTGGCGTTCAGTGCTGCTTTTCTTTTTTTTTTGTGGATCACCTATAATAAACATTAAGCAGCACCCGAACCCCGTCCCGTCCCCCAGACTCCAGAGAGAGGAGCAGCTCAGCGCTCCAGTTCACCCACCAGGGTCCCGGGACACGCTTTCGTTCAGCCTGGTTTAGTTCGAATTTGAATTTAAAATAAATAAATAAAAACAAACAGACAAAAAACTTTTTATCGGGACACCCGTGTATCCGCGTGAACGTAGACCTGTTAAAAAACCCAGTAACGTCCTAAAACATTTCATCCCATTCAGAAACTAAACACGTGCGTCCTCCGAAAGGAAAACTGGTCGTTCGTGGAAATAAATTAATGATTGAAAGAATTAATAAATGAATGGATGAATGAATGACTGGGTGAGTTAATGAATGAATGAATGAACGACTGAATGAATGAACGAATGAATGGCTGGATGGATGGATCAGTTAAGGAATGAATGAATGGATGGATGAGCTAATGGATGAATGAATGAATAAGTGAATAGCATCTCAATTAGAATCTAAATACAGCACAGCCCCAAATGCTAACACACGCACACAAACCCACACACACACACACACACACACACACACACACACACACACCTTTTTATTTATTTAATTCATATTGATATAATTTAATACAAACTATCCTTCCTAGCTTTGTTGTGATCCAATTTTTTTTTAAGTAAGGAAATAAAATAAAATACATAACTAAACATTTTCTTCATCACGTCGTTTTTACTTAACAGCTAATAAACCCTGTTAATACTAATAGCAGATCATTCTAAAGCCATTTGGATCTCATTAGGCTCTAAATGTATGACCCCCCCCCCCCCAGCACACACACACACACACACACACACACACACACACACACACACACACACACTCAAAGGAAATGAGCTGCTGAAGGCCGAAGCGCTCAGCCTCACAGCGGACACTCAGCTGTCCATCCTCCCGATCACCTCGTCTCACTGCCTGCGGTCATCTGTCCGGCCTCGGAGACTCCTTTACATACACACACACACACACACGCACACACACACACACACACACGCACGCACACAAACAGGCGCAAATGGAAATTATCGAGTGGTGATATATATATTTTTTTTTTGCTGGGGAATCAAGGTCATCAGTGGAGCACAAAAAAGCCCAACATAATCGCGTGAACGATGGCCCTGATTTGAAACAATATTTTACAGACGCGAGGCGATCGATGGCGGCCGGAGGATCGGCCCCCGATAATCTATTCACCCGCGCTAATGGGCCGCTGAGCTCGGGGAGGTCGATGCGCGAGTTATGATTATTAGCCGCATTATCGGCGCGCGCTCTTTGTTCAGCGCGACCCCCCAGTCTGATCCGGGCTCTTATTATTTAGGAATATGCCTTTGCCTCCTTTACATTTTAATACAGCGCACTTCATCCCTCACTCCCGGCATGACTTACACATCCATTCCTCTCACTTTATACTCATAGAAATACATTTAGAATTAAGACCAACAAACTGATCGTGGCTGAGAAGCTTCTCGAGCATCACAGGACAGGAATCTCTTCATTTCTTCATCTTTTGTTTCCAAAGAGACAGAATTTCTTGCATTTTTAATGCATTGTGGAGAAACAGCTCTCCAGGCTTCCTGGAGGGCAAAGTTTTTGTTTCGCATTTTCAGTGCAGTTCCTGCACATGAGCAGTTTCAGAGGAGTGTTGTTGTTGTTGTTGTTGTTGTTGTTGTTGTTGTTAAGACAAACACTGACCTACATATGAATCTTTCAGGAAGAACGAAGCATCTAACTCAAGGCATGAAGCAGTGAAGCTGCAGATGATTCCAGATGATCAGGTGATTAGTTTACTGCTGAGTGGTTGGAACCTCTTTATCTAGAACCTTGTATCTTTAGGCATTTTGCAGTGTGTCACAGTAAAACATTTCATTCATTTAATCTACTCAATATGCCAAAGTTGGATAGGCATGAAAGAGTTTTTTTTTATTTTTTTTTGCACCAATAAGGTGATTTTTGAAATATTTTCATATTTTTTTAATATGTAAAAAAGAAAATGTAGGGATTCTGCAGATTCTACAACCGCACATCATTTAAACAGGCATGTTTGGTAGCTTGTACTAATGTTTGGCTAAAAAGTAAGTCCACGTGTTGCTTCAAGGGGCCTGAACCTGGTGTAGAGCATCATTCACCTACTGTCAGTGAGCTGGTCCAAATAAAGGAAACACCTTCCATTCATTGATGCCAATAAAGGTCATCATTATGCTTTTTTAATTACTCGAAACATTGTGGGGCTGAGATTCTGGTCCACTGATCCACAGCCAACAGCGGACAGCTGTCCGAATGGGTTCCTGATCCAACTGCATGGTCAGACTGGACACGCAGACACCTTCATAACTCCATTTATTTCACAACAGAAATCAGCAATACAATATCAAAAAAGCTTTATTCTTGCTGTACAAAGGACAACTTTCTTCAGCGTGATTAAATATGTCCTCCTCACGTGTCCATCAGTAACTGAGGTTAGTTCTAAGAGCCATGGAGGCTGGCTCGAGGGCTCAGGTGATGTCCAGGGTGGCCAGTGTGTGGACTAGAGGCGAACGCATGATTGTCCGTGTAAAGCTGGATGGTGAGAAGTGCCACACTCGACCCCAAGCACTGAAGGCTCCTTAACCCAGCTGCCCAGTTAGTCCTTGCAGTGGGCTATTGCACACACAGTTTAAGAAAAAATACAAGCAAACCTTTCCGCTCAGTGTAAACAAAGTAGGCTAGTTGTAGATTTGCTGGACTGTACAAAAGAAGGTGGGCATTTCCTATGGAAAAGACTGGGGAAAATTCTTGGATTCTAGGGTGATAATAATGATAATAATAATAATAACAACAATAATAATAATAATAATAATAATAATAATAATAATAATAATAATAATGATAGCCTTGTTGAACTCCACATATTTTTTCACAGGACATCCAGTAAAATGCTTTCATTTAAATTTCAGCAGTCTTTCATTTTTGGGGGAAAAAACAGAGCTAACGAACAAAACTAAATGTAGATGCACAGTAGTGTCCCATTGCTGGATAAAAAAATAAAAACGAAACAAAACAAAAATGTATTTAAAGGTACGTAGCGTCCCACTGATAAAAAATAAAACAACAAACAGCAACAAAAAAAACCCTTTTTTTAGTTTTGTATAGAAAATAACCATTACAAGGAAACAAACTAGCAAATTAGTCTTAATTTAATTGACATCAGTGTTCCAGTGTTTGAGAAAAATGTTCTTAAAATATTAATCGAAACAAAACTGAGGTTACATGACAGTAGTCTTGCACTGCTGGATAAACAAAAACGAAAAAAAAAAAAAACCGAAACAAACAAAAACTCATCTCAAAGTGTTCCATAGTTGGTATTGTTGGAAAAATTAAATAAAACAAATAAAGAAAGAGTTTGACTTAAATGCACAATAGTTTTCATTTTTGCAGAAAAAAAAAGAAAAAAGAAAACAAAAACAAACAAAAAAAACAAACAAAACAATTCTTCGTTTTAGAAAAATATCCTCTAGTTTTCTTCTGTTTTATGTATTTCTTTCTTTCTTTTTCTTTTCATTTTTTAACCGCAGTGTCTTTGTAACGCATCGAGTTAGAAAATGGAAAATAGAGATTATAAAAGCAGTCTGCGGACTCCCCTCACACCGGCCTGAGGAGGGGCACGGAGGAAACCACCGGGTGGTGCGAGTAGTAGGCCGGGTGGGGGAACGTGAGCAGCGGCTGGCTGGCGGGCGCGCTCCCGGGCGCGCTCACGCTGACGTTGGCGCCGTCCGCCGCCGCCGCGCTCTCGTGGTAGAGGATGGGCACGCGCACGATGCGCTGCGCCGCCGCGTGGCTCAGGTTGGCCGCCTCGAGCTCGGCCGCGAGCTGCCGCTTCCACTTGTTGCGCCTGTTCTGGAACCAGATCTTCACCTGCGTCTCGGTCAGGTGCAGCGAGGCGGCGAGGCCCGCGCGCTCCGAGCTGCTCAGGTAGCGCTTGACGTCGAACGTGGACTCCAGCTGGAACACCTGGCTGCGCGAGAACACCGTGC
>JABMDN010019914.1:0-10919 GCA_017165825.1 Hepsetus odoe
CCTCAAAGTATTCCTTCCATCTGCTCAACACGCTCTGTTCACCTGTGAGTACGTTACCATTTCTATCTTTAACCACCCTGACCTGTTGCACATCTTTCCCATATCTGTCTCTCTGTCTAGCCAATCAGTAAAGGTCCTTTTCTCCCTCTTTACTGTCCAACCTCTCTTACAATTCACCAAACACCTTATCTTTGGCCTTCACCACTGCTTCCTTCACCCTGCGGTTCATCTCCTTGTACACCTGTCTACTTTCTTCATCTCTCTGACTGTCCCATGTCTTCTTTGCCTCCCTCTTCTTTTGAATACACTCCTGGACTTCTTGGTTCCACCACCAGGTTTCCTTAGCCTCCTTCTTCCTTCCAGATGTCACACCAAGTACATTTCTAGCCATCTGCCTTATCACTTCTGAAGTAGTTTCCCAGCAATCCGGTAGCTGTTCAACACCTCCAGGTGCCTGTGATAACGTCTGCCTGAATTCCACCTTGTAGTCCTCCTCCTTCAGCTTCCACCACTTGATCCTCAACTCTGCCCTGACTTTCCTCCTCTTCTTGACCTCCAAGGTCATCCTACAGACCACCATCCTATGCTGTTTAGCTACTCTCCCCTGTCACTACTTTGCAGTCTCCCATCTTTTTCAGACTGACCCTCCTGCAAAGAATATAATCCTCCTGTTAGCATCTTCCTACACTCTTATACGTCACCCTGTGCTCCTCCCTCTTCTTAAAATAAGTATTAACTACAGCCATTTGAAAGTGACAACCCTTGTCATTGCAAGGTCACAGCACAGCAGACAGTGAACCACAATGAAATTGGACCTCTGCTTTTAACCCATGCAGCAGTGGGAAGCTATTGAAAGCGCCCGGGGAGCAATGACAGGGACGGTACCTTGCTCAAGGGTACCTCAGGGCAACCTACTTGCGAGGGAATCGAACCCACAATCTTCCGATGCGGGGCCAACTGTCACACGTGGGGTGTTTGGGCACGCTAGAGGGCGCCCTCTGTCACCTGTGTTGTGTTTTGGGCATGCTAGAGGGCGCTCTCTATCACACAAGGTATTTGTCACAGGAGGTGTTATGGGTACGCTAGAGGGCGCTCTGTTCTGACTAAGCACACCTGAGCCCCTGCGGGCAGGTGTGCATCATTGGGGCTGACTATTTAAGCCCCGATGAGTCAGAACAGAGCGCGGCTCATTAGGTAGGTTAAGCCTACGCGTAACGGGTGGTTTTGGTATGTGTAACTTGGTGTCTATGACTAGGTATAGGTAACCTAGTATAGACCACTTAGTGTCTAGGGTTAGACTGCAGTTCCCCAGTTCTAGGGTTTCGTGTTTAGAACTGCAGTCCCCGTTCCTTGTTTGTGTAAGTGTGACTAATAAAAGTATGTTCCCAACTCCTGGCTCCGAGCTGGCGTCCATCCGGTACCCCGCCACCGTTACACCAACTCCCTAACCACTAGGCCACCACTGCCCCGTTTCCATCCTTGTTGCAAAATCTACAACCACCTGACCTTCAGCATTCCTCTCCTTGACACCATGCCTACCTATCACCTCCTCATCACCTCTGTTCCCTTCACCAACATGACCATTAAAATCTGCACCAGTCATCACTCTCTCTCCCCTGGGTACACTCTCTATGACTTCATCTAACTCACTCCTGAATTTTTCCTTCTCTTCCATCTTACAACCAACTTGTGGAGCATAAGCACTAACAACATTCATTATCACACCTTCAACTTCCAGCTTCAAACTCATCACCCTCTCTGACACCCTCTTCACTTCCAAAACACTCTCCACATATCCTTCCTTCAGGATAACACCTACTCCATTCCTCCTTCTATCCACACCATGGTAGAACAGTTTAAACCCTCCTCCAATACACCTGGCCTTACTACCCTTCCATCTAGTCTCTTGCACACACAAAATGTCAACCTTCCTTCTCTCCATCATATCAGCTAATTCTCTAACTTTACCAGTCATGCTGCCAGTCATGCTGCCAACATTCAAAGTCCCTACCCTCACTTCCACTCTCCTCTCCTTCTTTCTCTCCTTCTCCATCTGGACATGCCTTCCTCCTCTTCTTCTCCTTTGGTCAACAGTAGTCCAATTTCCACTAGCACCCTGTAGGCTAACAGTACTGGTGGCGGTCGTTGTTAACCCGGGCCTCGACCGATCCGGTATGGAATTCTGTATCGTTGTCCGCATATTGATTTGGCAAAGTTTTACACCGGATGCCCTTCCTGACGTAACCCTCCCCATTTACCCGGGCTTGGGTCCGGCACGAAGAAATACACTGGCTTGTGCATCCCTAGTGGCTGGGTTGCTAAGCTGTAGTAACTATAGAGGGATAAAGCTGAATTGAAAAGTTAATCAGCCACAGTGTAAAGTTATTGGGAAGAGTAGTGGAAGCTAACTTAAGAAAAAAGGTGATCAATAGTGAGCAGCAATATGGTTTCATGTCGAGAAATAGCACAACAGATGCAATGTTTGCTCTGAGGGTGTTGATGGAGAAGTCCAAAAAAAGGTCAGAAAGAGTTGCATTGTGTTTTTGGGACTCTTTAAAGTATTGCTAATTTGAGAAGTGTGCAATCGTTACATGCTGCAGGAAAATAATGTTTTCCCCCAGGAGTTCTGGTTTCCTGCCACAGTCCAAAGACATGCGGATTGCAGATGCTAAATTGCCTGTGTATGTGAGTGTCTGTGTGCATGCCCTGCAATGGACTGGTGACATGTCCAGGGTGTTACCTCACCTTTTTCTCTGTAAAAGCTGGGACAGGCTCCAACATCCCAATTCAGGACAAGCGGCTTTGAAAATGAGTGAGAGAGAGGAAAATAATCAAGCTTCATTTACTTTGGTTATAATTAACTCAAGCTGTTACAGTCATTAGTTCTGTCCTGCCTCTAGCAGTGCTGCTTTGGTGCCCCCTGCTGGCACCATGTCTGTTTGTAAACGGTTTCCTTTACAGATATGCCAATATGCTTACAGTGTTCATAAAGAAAAGTATTTTCATCCTCTTGCATTCACTTACTTTGAAGATCACATGTATGAAATGTATGTCTGAAGTTAATTTTTTATGTTTTTTTTTTTTTTTAATACTGTGAGGCTTCACCTCGTGAATGAACCGCGCTCTGTTCTGACTGATTGGGGCTTAAATAGCAGGCCCAATGAAGCACACCTGTGTCTCCATGAGCCCAGGTGTGCTCAAGCACCATCTGTCGTGCCAAACCGGAACCATATGCACGACAGACTGTGACAGACGCAATGTTTTATTTTGAGCTTTCCCATTCATTTCATTAACCAGTGAATCTTTGTGTCTTTCCCAATCATATATTTGTTTGTTTTAAAACAATTAATGTTTTATTGTGTTTTTATGAGCAAATAAATTGCCTAGATAAATTTAAATAACTACAGCTATATTTTCTCAGACGACATTACACTTTTGGTTAGTGTTTTTATTGACGTGTATTTGCACTGTAATTATAACATCAATTTAGTTTTTTATGATTCTATAATTTTTAATGCTTTTGGGCAATGCCAAAGTATTCAACTCATTGAACTGCTGGGAGCAGCACACTATTTATGCCACCATGATCCATATGGAATGATCTGTTACATTAAAAACTTTACAAACATGAAATTTTTTTCAAAAAAAAAAATGTTTTACAAACATAATTAAAACGGGATATAGCCAGGACATTACAGTTGGCTCTAAATTGTCTGCTCTCTGACTTTACTATTAGACTCATTACTAAAATTACAATTTTAGTGCACATTCATTTTCTTATTTGAGGTGCATTCTTTATTATCAGTGCATTGTTGCAAGTCATACTCTGAACCTAAATCTGTTTTGTGTGGATTTTTGAGAAGTTCCTTTGAGAGCTGTTTGAGTTTTACCTTTCTGTAATATTTTTGACTTTTTAAATTTCCTTCATATTTATTTTTTAAAAGATTTTTTAGATTGTGTCTTCTTCAGTGGTTTGTCAGTGAGTAAATAAAGGAAAGGAAAAATGAGAGGCAATCTGAAAATTACGACAATATGGAACAAAGAGATAAATATGTACATACACAAGGCAGAGAAGCTGAAAAAATATATACATATTACAGTGTGAGTAGTGGAAGTGATATGAGAATGACACCACAGCAAAACACTGAAGAGAAGCAGTCCCACATTTAGCACATTAGATGAACAAGGATAAATACAACAACCAACACCAGTACTGCCTGCAGTTGGGTTACTGTTTGCCAAAGGAGAAGAAGAGGAGAAGGATGGCATGTTCAGATGCAGGAGGAGAGAAAGTTGGGTAGGAGTGTGGAAGTGAGGGTAGGAAGTTTGAATGTTGGCAGCATGACTGGTAAAGAGAGAGAGCTTGCTGATATGATGGAGAGAAGGAAGGGTGTTATTTTGTGTGTGCAAGAGACTAGATGGAAGTGTAGTAAGGCCAGGTGTATTGGAGGCAGGTTCAATCCTTATGTGGATGGGAGGAGAAATGGGTTAGGTGTTATTCTGATGGAAGATTATGTCAAGAGTGTTTTTTTGTGAGGTGAAAAGAGTGTCAGATAGAGTGACAACTTTGAAGCTGGAAGTTGAAGGATCTTTGTGAAATGAAAAGTTGAAGGAAGAATACTGGAGTGAGTTTGACAATGTGAAAGGGAGAGTATACCCATGGGAGAGAGAGTAGTGATTGGTGTGGACTTTAATGCACATGTTGGTGTGCAGAGGGATAAGGAGGTGACTGGTGGATTTGCTGTCAAGGAGAGGAATGCAGAAGGTCAAGATGAAAATGGAGGCATTGAAAAAGAAAAGGCAAAAAGTAAGTGCAGAGTCAAGGCTCAAATGGGGAAATGATGGAAGGAAGGATACTGTAAGGTGGAATTCAGGCAGGAATTAAGGCAGGCACTTTTAAGTCAGGTAGTGACGAGTTACCAGATTGATTGGCAACAACTGCAGAAGTGGTAAGGGTGACAGCTAGAAAGCTCAGTATGACATCTGGAGTGAAAAGGGAGGATTAGGAAACCTGGTGGTGGAATGCAGAAGTTCAGGAGTGTATACAGAAGAAGAGGCTAGCAAAGAAGAAGTGGGATGGTTAAAGTGTTAGGAAAATCGTAAATATTTATCATTGATGATGAACTGTTAACCTTTTCGTTATCCTTTTTGTTTTACGACTTCTGCAAAGAGCTTGTTACGACAGTTGACCTTTGTACCTGAACCTTCCCAGACACAGAATTCCTCTTCTCTGTTTACTATTTTGTAACAAGGAGTGTGGGCTAATTGCCATTGTAAAAATCAGGAAAGCAAATAAAAGGCTTGCAGAGGGAGAAGCACTTCGGAGGAGGTAACTGGTGTTGGCTGGTGCCTGGCTCCCCTTGCAAGTAAAAACTGCAGATCCTGTGTCTGGTGTTTTCCTTCATTCTACTGTCTCTGCTTATAGGAATTTTCTAACATAACTTGGTCCTTCGAGCCGGATCGCTACAGATCCGTGTCCCTGCGGAGCACTTGGAAGAGCACTTGGTGCACGCTGAAGTCTGTGCACAGCCCACGAGTCCGGGACCGTGGATGAAAGCCCGCCATAGTGAATTCTATGTCGGCCAGTAAGTCTCGAGTTGTTCCGCTGGACCGGATTGACGCGATCTGAACATTATTTGGTTGAGACGGTGAGAGCGTGGGAAAACAGGTAAGACAAGGATTTATGGAAAAGCGCTGAAAGGTTCAGGGAACCTTAGAGAGACGTCTAGAGAGAGTCTGGGACTCTCACAGTCTAAAGGGGATCACAAGGATTGCCCTAGAGGTCTAATTGTACTAGTACTAGTCAATTGAGATGCTCCTGAGAAGTAACTAAGGTAGTTACTATAGACTGAGGTATGTGTTTGTTTGTTTGTCTGTCTGTGTGAATGGGAGAGACCCAGTACTGAAACAGGACAACCCGAAACCTAACGGTGCGAACATGAAGTTGTTCCTGAGGACTGGACTGGTGATCCTCTCCATGGAGGATTTAGGAGGTGGTTAACAGAATCGAAAACGTTTTTCATCTCTCGGGATTAGAACCCCCAGTGGAGGACCGGACTGGACAATAGGTCTAGCCTAGAAGCTTGTTCTCCAGAGAGTGATTAACGGCCCAGAGAGGACTTTTCTAGTGACCCACCACATTGGACTCATAAGTGCTTTGTTGTCAAATGGAAGTAAATGTTTGAGGCAGCCTTGTGAATGTTAATAGGACATTCTAGAGGAATTCAAGTTTGCAAATATTGTGGCTACAGAGCAACAGGTGTAAAGAAAGAAAAATGAAAACAAATAGAAAGAAAAGAGAAAAAAAGAAAGAAAAAGATAAAAGAAAACTTTAGATTTAACCTAGATTCTCCTGCCTGTGAGGTCTGTCATAAGGAGGGAACGCAAAGACCTAAGTCAGGGACTAAGGCACACCTAGGCAAAGGACTTAGGTGGACCTTGGGGGTAACCCCAGGTGGGGACCAGTACCTAGAGGACAGTTCAAGAGAACTGAGGTAGATTGGGTCCAACTCTTTCAAGGAAAGGTTGAGAGTAATAAAAGTTAAGAACGGAAATGCGTTGAAATATGGAGACCTCACAGTCACGGGATCTAGGAAAACTACTGCCAAGTAATTGGAAGGAACTGCTCAAGGAACTGCTGAGGTGGACGTGATTGAGTGGTGCATTGTGGGAAAGAGACCCGGACTGAACAAGCAGCAAACTTCGCGGCCTCGGACACAACGCTTTCTTGATTAAAAAAAAAAAAAAAACTTTACATTTAAAAACGTTACATTTAACGTAAGTGTTACCATGACATCCTCTTTTGTGCTGTGTTTGTCGTGCGGCATGTACAGCGTAGACTGTCCGTCCAACTATGTAGACTCTTATACCTGTAGGAAATGCGTAACTGTAACGCAGTTGGAGGACAGGATTCATGTTCTGGAGGGGCACATTAGTACTTTATCTCAGTGTAGTCAGACCGAGGGACGTGTAGTTCCGGCTCAGTCGGAGCCGCTGGCCGAGTTAGACTCCGCTGTAGACCCTCCTGGCCCAACCGTAGCCGGTTCGGAGCCAGCACCAGCAGCATGTTCAAGGGAACGCTGGGTGACCGCCAAACGGGGGTCCAGGAGCTCAAAGAATGGACCTCCTGCACACCAGTCTTCAATTCGGCTGACGAACAGGTACTCTGCTCTCGGCAGCGCGCCTGCTGAAGCGGAGAAGGTGCTCATAATTGGCGACTCGATTGTTAGGAATGTTAGCGTTCCTAGCCGTCCTAAACCAGCGGTTTCTGTGAAATGCCTCCCCGGGGCCAGAGTCTCTGACATCGAGGCACGATTGGACTCTTACTCCAGCAATGAAGTTCCGACCTTGGTTGTTCACGCTGGAACTAACGATATAAAGTCCCAACAATCCGAGGTATTAAAGAGGAACTTCATCTCTATGTGTTCAAAAGCTGAAACTAAATGTCAGCACTTAATTGTGTCTGGTCCCTTGCCAATTCTCTTTAGAGGAGATGTAACCTACAGTAGGCTGCTCTCTTTCAACCGCTGGCTAGAGACTTGGTGTGCATCTAAAAGCATAGCCTTCATAAATAATTGGGACCTCTTTTGGGAACGGCCTGGCCTTTATAAAAGGGACGGTCTTCATCCTAACTGGAGAGGATCATATATGCTTTCTCAAAATATGGCAGCAAAATTGCCACTGTGACTCTTTAGAGCACCACCCAGGTCGCAGTCCTGTGATCTTAAATCACACGCTGGCTATTATCCCACTGCCAGTACACTCTTGGCAGAAACCCAGGTTCCTTATAACACGGCATCCCCTATGTCACACATTAGCTTAGAACCAGACTTCTCCCATCATTACCAGATAATATCTATTCTTAGTACGATAAGGAAGCAGTATAGATGCCAATCTAGGTACCTGCTCCCAGTACCAATCATAAAAACAAATAAAACACAGCGTCCGACTAAAATCAAATGTTCACTGCTGAATGTTCGCTCCTTAGGAAACAAGGCAGTGCTTATTAATGAGATGGTACTCGACACAAAGTCAGATATCTGTCTACTGACTGAAACTTGGCTTAGACCCACTGACACCATCCCCTTAGTGGAAGCCTCCCCCTATGGGTTCTCGTACCTGCATAAATCACGCTCAGTAGGATGAGGTGGTGGCCTGGCTGCAATTTTTGATGAATCATTTAAGGTTGATTCAAAAACTACTGAGAGCTTCCACACATTCGAAGTGATGCTGCTAAGCATTAGGTCTGATTTAGCGCTCCATATCCTATTAGTTTATAGACCTCCAGGACCATATGCTGCCTTTATTAATGAATTTGGCAATCTGCTCTCTGACTTGGTTGTTAGGTTTACTAGATTCGTGATGCTAGGCGACTTTCACATACATGTTGATACAGAGACGGATGCAGGTGCCAAAAGCTTCTTAACGCTCCTCGATTCTGTGGGTTGCACCCAGCATATATCAGGACCTACCCATGTACAAGGACACACGCTAGATCTAATTATCTCGTATGGACTTGACATTGATACTGTACTGGTCCACTCCTTAAATAAACTTTTTTCTGACCATTCTTTAATCACGTTTGAGATTAATATGTCTCCACCGTACCTCAGTGAAAGGACTAGTACAACATGACACCTAAACAGGGCTAAATGTGTTCAGTTTATGGAGGCTGTAACAGAAATAGACTTCACCGGTAACAAAACTGTTAATGACATCACCGACATGTACAATACAGTAGTTGGGCAGATCCTTGATCAGGTAACCCCAGTTAAGATAAAGAAGGTCAGAACTATCAGGCACTCTCCCTGGTTCAATGATCACACACGGGCTGCTAAGCGGGAGTGCCGTAAGCTAGAAGGCAGATGGAAGACAACAGGTCTCCAAGCCTCTCAGGCTCTATGGTCTGCTAAACTAAAACAATATAAGAAAGCTCTATATAGTGCTCGCACTGAGTACTATTCAAAGCTTATTGAAAACAACAAGCATAACCCCCGCTATTTATTTCAGACACTAGCTCAGCTAACAGACAAAACTGATAAAAGGCCAGCGTGTAGTATTACTAACGATAGGTTTCTTAAGTTTTTTAATGATAAAATTAACAACATTAGGCTCCAAATGTGCCCTATTAGCCCTCAAATTAATCCACTACCAGAACAGTGCCCTCAATATTTTAGTGATTTTAATCTCATTGATAACTCTGAGCTATTTTCCGTTATAACCAAGGCAAAGTCCACAACCTGTCGGTTAGATCCCATTCCAACCAAGCTCCTGAAGGAATCCTTAGGAATACTATCAACACCTATACTTGATGTCATGAACGCATCCTTGACCTCAGGTGTAGTCCCCAATCAGTTTAAAACTGCAGTGGTTAGACCACAGCTTAAAAAACCTAACTTGGACCCTCGCTCACCAAGTAATTATAGACCTATCTCTAATGTCCCGTTTCTCTCTAAGATTCTAGAAAAACTAGTTGTGAGACAACTGCAGTCATATCTAGACACTCATAACCTCTTAGATAAATTCCAATCAGGCTTCCGGCTTGGCCATAGCACAGAAACTGCTCTAACTAGAGTGGTGAATGATATAATGGTCTCGAGTGATGCAGGAAACATCACTGTTCTTGTTCTCTTAGATCTTAGTGCTGCGTTCGACACGGTAGATCACTCCATTTTAGTAAATAGGCTTCACTCCACTGTCGGCATTAGCGGAACAGCCCTTAAATGGTTCAACTCCTATCTTATAAACCGTTACTACTTCATCCAAATGGATGATTATGGCACCCCCTCACCTATGTCACTAGTTAACTATGGAGTCCCACAAGGGTTGGTGTTGGGCCCAGTGCTCTTCTCCCTCTACATGCTCCCACTAAGCACTATTATACGGAAGCATAATGTTAGTTACCACTCTTACGCTGATGACACTCAGCTATACTTATCTTTTAAATCATGTGATAAAGCATCAACCAGCACCTTAATTAGCTGCCTCAGTGATATTAGGGATTGGATGAATAACAACTTCCTCTCACTAAACCCCGAAAAAACTGAGCTGCTCTTGTTTTGTAGTAGCGATGTAGAAAGGGCCAACTTCATTTCGCATATCCGGGATGCAGGGTTGAAGTTTTCAGTTAGTACTCTGGCACGTAACCTTGGTGCACCTTCTGAACATTGCCAAACTACGGCGCTTTCTGTCAATGGAAGACACGGCAAAAGTAGTACATGCATTTGTATACAGTAGATTAGATTACTGTAATGCCCTACTTTCTGGAAGCTCTCAGGGCACATTAAGCACTCTACAGCGCATTCAGAACACAGCCGCTAGGATTGTTAGCAGGAGCAGGAAGTACGACCACATAACTCCCATACTCTCCTCACTTCACTGGCTTCCTGTTAGGTACAGGGCTGACTTCAAGGTCCTCCTCTTAACCTACAAGGCACTTAAAGGTCTTGCCCCAATATACCTAACCGAACTGCTTAATACTTATACACCTAACCACTTAGGTCCCAGAATAAAGATCTCCTAATTGTCCCTCGCATAAATAAATGTATAGGAGCACGAGCTTTCAGTTACAGGGCACCTAGATTGTGGAACAGCTTGCCTGCTTCTGTACGGGATGCCGATTCAGTCTCAGTCTTTAAATCATGGCTGAAGACTTACTTCTTTAGTTTATCTTACCCGCACCAATCACCATAGTGCACCATTACTAATGTCGCTGGTGCTGCTGTACATGCCATCGCACTGTTGTTTCATTTCTGTGTCTGTCACTACTGGATCCTGGATCCTCATTACTGACCCCCTCATTACATTTCACTCCCCACATGTCCGGGGGGGCCCGTTGTGGTCATCACCTGAGTCCAATGCCGAGCTACCATCTGGTCTGTGTGATGCATCTGATGCGCCAAGGGACCCTGGCGGCTCAT
>JABMDN010019925.1:0-12071 GCA_017165825.1 Hepsetus odoe
CACACACACACACACACACACACACACACACACACACACACACGCCTTTCTCTGAAACTACTATGAAATGAATATGTAAATGATCTTGTTGTTGGGATTAGCAGTTGGGCAGGGCCCACAGAGACAGAAGGGCAGACAGCTGAATGGAGGGACAGAGGGACAGACAGAGGGACAGATACCAGGATGTCTGGAGTGTGTAGGCTGGCTTTCTTCAAAGGACATGAGAGGATATGGTTTCTCCAGGCTCTCCTCATCCTCCTCCCTGGGGCAGTTCAGTAACTGACCAGGTAACATGCCTGGGGAACACACACACACACACACACACACACACACACACAGGTTTGTAGTACTCTAAAGTGCTGTATATTGCACCATTGTACTCTATAATAATCTATAGTGTTCTCTATTTATCTACAGTGTTCTGTTTGTCTACAGTGTTCTCTGTTTATGAATAGGGTTCTCCGTTTGTGTAAAGGGTTCTCTGATTGTCTACAGGGTTCTATGTTTCTCAATAGTGCTCCATGTTTGTCTCTAGGCTCTATAGGGTTCTGTAGTGTTCTGTGGTGTAATATATGCATTGTTTGAGTGTCTGAAACCCCGTAAATCCAGGCTCTGTGAGTTCAGTGTGGTTGTGCATGGTGGACGGTGTAGGAGGAGCAAATATCCACCTGTGGCTTCAGCTGAAACCCGATGGCCAGCCAAGGGGGGCGAAGCTAAAGGACGGATAGGGAGCATGACCTTTGACCCTGGGTCAGGCCTCTGTGCACAGCGCTCTGGGCACTGAGCAGCGTTGCTGACATTGCTGGTGAGGGAACAAATCTCACATTCCGGCCAGATCATGTCCAGTGACAGAGACGACATGGACTCGTCCATCTCCATAGGAGCACTCAGATGGGGACAGGACACCTCTAACACAGGAGGACAAGAGAAAAAGAAGAAGAACTGAAAATGTACATTTCTGTCACATTTTTCTACCTGAGCTCCTCCGACAGCGTCTGTGTGCTTTATTTCCCCAAAACAGCCGAATTAATTTCTCCACCTTTTCTCCAGTCTCTGTAACCACACCTCCACACCTCCACACCTCCACACCTCCACACCTCCACAACCAACACATGTAAAAGAGCTTCATTCTGGTAAGGTGAAGCTATGGGGATAAAGTATTCGGGCTGAACGGGTGGAGCTGCATGATTATACGGATGATGGGCGGTGAGCGTGGACGCTGGAGCCTGTTGAACCTGGAGGTGATTGTTACAGGAAGGTGATCTGTGTTACCTGTAAACGATGCCATCGCTCAGCTCCTCCGTTAATCAGGGCCTCAACGACAGACACGCCCACCTTCACTGGAGTCACTGGACTACAGCACCTGTCGGGAGAAGAGGGGGAAGGAGGAGGAAGAAAGAAAGAAAGAAAGAAAAATAATAATAATGTGTGTAGTTGTGATGTGTATAGTGTTGTGTGTAGTTGTGATGTGTTTAGTGTTGTGTGTAGTTGTGTTGTGTGTAGTAGTGATGTGTTTAGTGTTGTGTGTAGTTGTGATGTGTTTAGTGTTGTGTGTAGTTGTGTTGTGTGTAGTAGTGATGTGTTTAGTGTTGTGTGTAGTAGTGATGTGTTTAGTGTTGTGTGTAGTTGTGTTGTGTGTAGTAGTGATGTGTTTAGTGTTGTGTGTAGTTGTGATGTGTTTAGTGTTGTGTGTAGTTGTGTTGTGTGTAGTAGTGATGTGTTTAGTGTTGTGTGTAGTTGTGATGTGTTTAGTGTTGTGTGTAGTTGTGTTGTGTGTAGTAGTGATGTGTTTAGTGTTGTGTGTAGTTGTGATGTGTTTAGTGTTGTGTGTAGTTGTGTTGTGTGTAGTAGTGATGTGTTTAGTGTTGTGTGTAGTTGTGATGTGTTTAGTGTTGTGTGTAGTTGTGTTGTGTGTAGTAGTGATGTGTTTAGTGTTGTGTGTAGTTGTGATGTGTTTAGTGTTGTGTGTAGTTGTGTTGTGTGTAGTAGTGATGTGTTTAGTGTTGTGTGTAGTTGTGATGTGTTTAGTGTTGTGTGTAGTTGTGTTGTGTGTAGTAGTGATGTGTTTAGTGTTGTGTGTAGTTGTGATGTGTTTAGTGTTGTGTGTAGTTGTGTTGTGTGTAGTAGTGATGTGTTTAGTGTTGTGTGTAGTTGTGATGTGTTTAGTGTTGTGTGTAGTTGTGTTGTGTGTAGTTGTGATGTGTTTAGTGTTGTGTGTAGTTGTGATGTGTTTAGTGTTGTGTGTAGTTGTGTTGTGTGTAGTAGTGATGTGTTTAGTGTTGTGTAGTTGTGTTGTGTGTAGTAGTGATGTGTATAGTGTTGTGTGTAGTTGTGATGTGTTTAGTGTTGTGTGTAGTTGTGATGTGTTAAGTGTTGTGTAGTTATGATGTGTTTAGTGTTGTGTGTAGTTGTGATGTTGTGTTGTGTGTAGTTGTGATGTGTGTAGTTGTGATGTTGTGTTGTGTGTAGTGTTGTGTGTAGTTGTGATGTGTGTAGTTATTTTGTGTAGTTGTGGTGTGTAGTTGTGAAGTGTGTAGTTATGATGTGTGTAGTTTTGTGTGTAGTTGTGTTGTGTACAGTGTGTGCAGTTGTGATGTGTATAGTGTTGTGTTGTGTGTAGTTGTGATGTGTGTAGTGTTGTGTGTAGTTGTGATGTGTGTAGTTATTTTGTGTAGTTGTGGTGTGTAGTTGTGAAGTGTGTAGTTATGATGTGTGTAGTTGTGTGATGTGTGTAGTTTTGTGTGTAGTTGTGTTGTGTACAGTGTGTGTAGTTGTGATGTGTATAGTGTTGTGATGTGTGTAGTTGTGATGTGTGTAGTTGTGTTTCGTATAGTTGTTTTGTTTAGTTGTGTTACCTGTGTCTCCTGTCTGTGTCTCCTGTCTCTGTCTGTGTCTCCTGTCTGTGTCTCCTGTCTCTGTCTGTGTCTCCTGTCCGGTCTGTGTCTCCTGTCTCTGTCTGTGTCTCCTGTCTCTGTCTCCTGTCTCTGTCTGTGTCTCCTGTCTGTGTCTGTGTCTCCTGTCTGTATCTTGTCCTGCTGTTTGGTTCTGAAGTTCTCGGCGGTTCGAAGCTGCAGGTTAAATTAAATCTTCACAAAACCCGAACCGCAGCGACCCCGAGTCCACAGTCTGCCTTCACTACACCCTAACTCCCACTTTCAGTTTAACTACCGAGAGAGAGAGAGAGAGAGAGAGAGAGAGAGAGCGAGCGAGAACACACCTGCGCAGGTGAATCAGCTTCTTCCTGTTTCCGCATTTACGCCGAAAATGCAAATCAGACTCACCTTCAGCGTAAACACGAGTCTCGCGCCCCCACCCACACACACACACACACACACACACACACACACAATTAAAGACACGCGCTCCATGTGTGGTGTTTTTATTGGGCAGGGTTTAAAGGTGCAGTGAGATTAGAGAACATCGAAAATGACACTGATCATCAGTCAGTGTGTTTGTGTTTCCTACAGTCATGGATATTATTTGTGAATATTAATAACACGGGAATATTAGCATATTTGAAGCTATAACGTGATTATTAGCCCATCTGAATATGAGGTGCACGGCGGTGAGAGTATAGTGAGTTTATTTGTGTTTAAATATCAGATCGCTGAACGTATATATTGTATATATTATATCTAGTGGGTGCTTCAGCTCTCCCTTTATTTCAGCCTCTTGCTGTCGTCCAGCGTGTGGGTTCTTGTTATAGTGGAGGTTCTTGAGGGGAATGGGAGCGCCACTTTGGTGCAGGTCTCCTCCAGTGCTCTCCAGTTTGTTCTACTGGAAGATCTGCAGGATTTGATTCAAAAACCACGTAAAGCCACAATCAGGATTCATTCAGTGACGCTCTGCAGCAGAGCTTCAGGCAAGATGGCTGAAGAGAATGTTGAAAACTCATGACACTTGGTGCAGAAGGGTTCCAGAGTGGAAAGCAAGAAGTCTGAAGAACATCTAACAGCACAACAGTGACAGAGAAAATATCAGCCTGTTCTCAGCTGGTTTCAACATATTGAGGCATCAAGCACCCTTAGTTAACCGGTCCGTAGAATGTGCTGGAGAAGTCTGAGGTTCTCCTGACCCGCACAGATGGGACGGGGTCGGCGGAGGCCGATCTGTGGAGGTATCTGAGCTTGGTCAGAACGATGGAGGCAGGGTCTCGGCCGGACAGGTATTTGTGTTCGGCCACCGAAAACACCTTCAGGGTGGTGTGAGTGAGGTAGGAGCCCAGCTCCCTGGCCTTGGCCCGGCAGATCAGGGTGTTCAGCAGCTCCTGCCGGAACCGCCGGCTCACCATGCAGTACAGCAGGAAGTTGGTGCTGGAGTTCAGGTTGTGTAGCATGTTAGCCACGTCGCTAACGGTGTTAATGGACATGGAATAGTCGTCTCGGTTGAAGTTCTTGCGGTTGTAGGAGGTGCGCAAGATGCAGTAGGTGACGAACCGAGGCAGGGTGAGCACCACGAACGCGATAGAGACGGTTCCCAACAGCAGCACTGTCCGCCGGACCGACCCTCGCGTTCTGGACCTGCGGATAGCCTGGCGCTGCTCTTTGGTGAAGAGGCGACTGGAGCACAGCAGGTGGTGCGCGATCAGGGAATTGAATACAATGACCAGCAGGATGGGGAGACCACTGGACAGGAAGGAGGTGATCCACACCACCACGGTGGAGTACGGGGCCTCGCGGTACAGACATCGGGGCACACTTACCACCTGACCGTCCAGCGTCAGGTTCACCTGCACCCGGACAGGAAGAGGACAAATCACTGAAAATGATTATTAACGCTGTGTTTTATTTCACATTGAATACATTTTAGTTCTGTGTTAAAAGGAAAGACAACAACAATAATACAGTGTATTAAATACATGCCAGATATCTCATTATTTTGAAATATTTACAATGTAAGTAATGCAAGTTTGAAAAAATATGAAATATCTTCGTAAACTATGGGAATTAAAAGTATATAAAATGTAATAAAGTAAGGAGATGCACTAATATATACATACATGGAGAGATGGATAGAGTGACAGATTAACAGAGATAAAGATCTATGAGATGGAGCAGGGCAGCACCTGGACGACCACATTGATCCAGCTGGCAGGTATGGAGGCCAGGTGTGAAAGCAGGATGATGGTGATGCAGGTAAGCAGGGCGTGTCTGGCCTGCAGGGGGTGCTGGCGGCACACCGTCACTCTAAGCACCAGGAAGCGCTCGATGGTGAAGGCCACAACCACCCAGGCGGACCAGTAGAAGGTGCCAAACTGCAGGAAGTTAATGAGTCCACACCAGGGGTGGGAATGCCAGAAGGGCTGTAGCTGGAGGAAGGTCAGACACAGGTCCAGCAGGATGACCCACACCAGGTAACAGGTGTCCGCCAGCGCCAGACAGCTTAAGTAGATCCGGGCCGAGTCCGACATGCCACACGCTCGGAAGCAGATCATGTAGAAGGTGAACAGGTTGGCTGGAAGAGGCGGTATCAAGTCATTTACCTTCTGATCTAAGTCTACGAGAAGAAACACCACAACAGCGCCCCCTGCCACCTTCTCTTGGAAATCCAGAACAATCAAATTACAAGTGTCACTCATCAACTACAGAGCTGTCCCGATACTTTTGGCCAGTGATTTCCTGCCTTCATGTGTGAGAGTTATCGGCTCGGCCTCTTTTTTTTTTTAAAGCTTCTATCAAGGCCCTGGTTCACCTCAGCAACCTTCTCCAGGTATTAGAACTCACCTGGAATACCCAGAATGCACAGCAGAGGGTAATAGACCTTCTGGAAGGTGATGAAGATAATCGTTCCTTCCATCTCTGGCTCCTCTGAGTCAACATACACCCACAGCATCCAGCGCTAATGCTGCAATAAAGCCATTAAACCAGGCACGCACACACACACACACACACACACACACACACGCACGCACACACACACACACACACATGCACACACACACACACACACACACACACATGCACACACACACACACACACACACACGCACGCGCACACACACACACGCACGCACACACACACATACAGGTTGAAATCAATACACTCATAATGTCTCTGCAGAATAAAGAACACAACCTGTTTTAACAGAAAACACTTTAAATTCCATCCTTTCACTCACTTACTGATTCGCACTTCTAATCAGAACCGTCCCCCGTATGTGTGAATGGAACTGGACGTTTGAACGTCCCTCACAGAATGAGCTGGTGGTGGAGACGCTGTCTGGTGTCTGAGACGGTGTTTTAGTTCTGAGAAGATTCTGGACTAAAACTGAACCCGTTCATGGTGGAGGGACACGAAGAACAGAGATTTAGTTCAGATGGACTATTTTACCATCATCACCGTCCCACAGAGACACTCAGAGACACTCAGAGACACTCAGAGACACTCGGAGACACACGGAGACACTCGGAGACACACGGAGACACTCAGAGACACTCGGAGACACACGGAGACACTCAGAGACACACAGAGACACTCGGAGACACACGGAGACACTCAGAGACACAGAGACACTTGGAGACACACGGAGACACTCGGAGACACACGGAGACACTCGGAGACACTCATGGAGCTTCACTGGGGGACAGAAGACGTACAGATTTGGGAGGTCTGGTTCTGTTCAGCACCACTGGAGAGACCGTTTCACACCACTCTGTGTGTGAGTTAGAGAGGATTTGTCAAAGGACACTTTATAAACCGATTAAAACTCCTCGTGGTGGATCTGAGCTCTGAGATTATCAGAGGAACATCAGTGGTCAGTGATGAATATCAGGCTTTAACTCCACAGGTTGGAGGTGTTTCTCAGGTGAGCAGCTGGTCTAAACCCAGAGTCCAACTGAGACAGAGGAGAGCACGTTACAGCTGGAAACACCTGACAGACCCAAACTTTACACCTCACTCCAACTCACAACCGAAGTGTGACTCAGGGAACTGAAACTGTACATTAAAATCATTCAAATAAAGCACTTTGAAGTTTTAATAAACATGATTAAATACTCAACATAAATAAGGTGCACTCACTGTGATGGATGCAGCTGACTGAGCAGGTAGGACTCACCTGCAGTGTTCACGGCTAACACACACACACACACACACACACACACAGATGGATATGATGAGCAGAAAGGAGAGAGTGGCTTCAGAGAGGACAGGAAATGGTGCGGTATTGATTTGGGGGAGACAGTTGTTGTGTAATATTGATTCACTGAACAATTAAAACCAGATCTTCAGTAACGGAGGAAAATAAAAGGGTTAAAACATCCTTTTTTTTTTTTTTTTTTTACAAAATAGAAAGCCCTGTGTGCAGCTCTGCTACACAAGAGGATGAACAGCCCGGTGGCTCCCTCTGCTGGACAGTATTAGAACCAGTTTAGAAGACCAGAGACACTCTGGTGGAGCCCCAGGAAGCAGTGTTGAAGAGCAGGAACCAGGAACTGAAACCACTTTTTAAACTGGTCCACTGACACACCCAGGAGGTTCAGGAGTCATTTACTCTCAAGCCCAAGTCCCTTCACCTCCAGTTTAAACTTACTCTCAAGCCCAAGTCCCTTCACCTCCAGTTTAAACTTGCTCTAAAGCTCAAGTCACTTTCTGGTTAAAGCCACTGATTATAAGTTACACAACCTTAAAGCCACACATCATCTCACCTCAGTCACCTTCAGTTTCAAGTTACCTTCAAGTCCAAGTCAGTTTTCTTCAAGTCTTTACTTTCAAGGCCGTCACCGTCCAGTCTAAATCACATATCTGGAACTTTGTCAGTTCAGGATACTTTCCTTCGAGTCCAAGTCGCTTATCTTTCAGACCACTTGTCTTCAGGGCCAAGTCACTGACCTACCTGGGTCAGTTCCCTTCAGATTTAACTCATTTATTGTTTTGATTGTTTTTTTTTAACTAATTCATTTTTTAAGTCATTTATTGCAGAGCTCCAGTTCAAGGCTCAGGTCACAGATTCTTGAATTCACAGTAAAAAACTGCAATTTATTTCCAAAAAAGCAAATAAGCAAACGGAGCTGTTCAAACCAGAATGGAGGAAACAGTGTGTGGATTTCTCTGACACAGTACTGTTACTGTTAAAGCAAACACAAAAGCTCAACAAACATCCTGCAAACTCTAACAGCGCCCCTGCAGCGTTCCCTCCAACGTGCAGATATAAATCTTAAGGCTGGATTTAAGAAGAAGAAAAAATCCCAAAGTGAAAGTTCAACACTACATCCATCCGGTAGGAGAACGTGAGAGGACTTGAAGGTGTGGAGGACTCGTTCATGTCTCCCTGCTGAGGGTCTGACCGTCAGAACACCGGAACGCCACTAAAAGCTTGCCCCACAATTGTCCTTCATGTGATCCAGTGATCTTCTGTCCTGAATCCGCAGGCAGGTTTCCCTCTTCAGCCTCGTTAAGACACGATCAGAAGAATTCCAGAACACTTGCTGGAGACGAAACTGCGACATATATTATTATTATTATTATTATTATTATTTGGAAACAGCTTTTGTGATTACACTAAAGGAAAAAACAACAGATTTAAGGCGCAAGTTTGAGGAGACATCATCAAGCTCCAAACAATGTCAGAAGACATGTAGCGCTGGAGATACGAGGCTAATGCAGCAAAGAGATGATAGAAACTCAAATTCCACCAATACAACCACAGAATCACCTGGACCTCCGACTGGTTTTTGAATCGTCTGATCCCCTTAAATGCCGCAGAAGGAACATTCTGGCGCTGCAGTTTACGGTGAATAATTCCCCCTTCGAGGAGAAGCTGGACGCTGACTCCAGCTTTGTGCCTGAAACTGAGCGGCTGCCTGTTTCTGGGCTGATCGTCTGCTTGTGGAATAAAAGGATCATAATACAGAACCTTTTTTTTTTTTTTTACAAATTCTTCTTTTAAATAAAAGACAAACAAATAAATCAACACCGAGAGCTAAAATAAAAGCTTGTGCCACAAAATGAATCCTCGGTAAGGATCGGCTCTGGACGTAATCATGATTTACTGAAACACAAAGAGGACGCCAAGAAAACAGTCGAAATCAAAGCAACACAGATGAGGGAATGGAGAAGATTTCACACGGCCGCTTCGCCGCCCGACCCCAGCGGCCGGGGCCTTCTGACGATTCGGGTTCACTCGCAAGTCGGAAAATTAGGATCAATTTGGTAAAGTTCTCACATTAATGAAACACGAATCTGCCAACGACATCACAGCTAAACAACAACCTGCATCATCCTCCCAGGCTCCGCCCACTCGTCCCCTTGACCCTGCTGGCACCTGATGTTCAGGTCTAGAGTGATCAAGCCTGGTGACGTTCTCTCAGCTGTGTTGGTTTGTCAACAACAACAGTCAAGGACAGTGCAGAACGGCGTCCTATTGGTTGAAAGCCACAGTGCGCACAGTGAGGGGTTCTACAGCGTGGGCCGGTGCAGGGGGAAGTTAAAGGTTGTCTCCAGGCTGGTACTGTGGCTCTGTGGCAGTGAAGTAATCCTCCAGGAAGGCCTGCAGGTACTCAAAGGTGGGTCGATCTTCTGGATCATGTTTCCAGCACAGGACCATCAGCTCGTGCAGAGAGATGGGACAGTCCACTGGACACTGCATACGATACCCACGGTCCACCTGCTCCAGAACCTCCCGGTTGTTCATCCCTGAACACACACACACACACACACACACACGCGCGTGCATTTAGAGTAAAAAACTGAGCTAATATTATTGCTATTTATTATTAGTATGTGCAGTAACCCGCCGCAACATCTCGGTTCACGTTCGCGTCTATTCGCGGATTTTCATTCCATTTACATTTACAGCATTTATCAGACGCTCTTCTCCAGAGTGTCTCCATGTCCTGAGTACAGGGACAGTCCCCCTGGAGACACTCAGGGTTCAGGGTCTCAGGGACCCAGTGGTGGTAGTGCTGGAGGTGGGATTAGAACCTGGGACCTCTTGATCCACAGGTCTGTAGGCAAGTAGCACCACTAGACCAGCGTCACCCGGTGATTTTTATGTTCATTAGGAACATAAAAATGTGGTTGTGGATTTCCCCCGGAATATTGCGGCATTCTCAAACAGTGAACGCTGGTGCTGACGGAGAATAAAGGTTCCGCTTCCTGCCTGTGAAAAAGGCGGCATTACAGAGTTACGGACTGTGAGGTGAATCGAGAGCGTAAGTCGGTAGAACGATGGTACCGATGCGGTACGGGACTGCACGGTTGTTACGGCGACTCTTCCGCAGCAGAGCTGGTCTGACGGCTGTTGGCTGATTGGTTGTTTGTTGTTTTGGTGCTGATCGTTTTTATGACTGTATCGGTTCTGAAATCCAGTCCGGAGCAGGTGGTTGTTCTAATTACAGAACAGGCTCAGAAGGAGCGCAGGCCGAGCTAGAACACCGTACAGAACATCACTCACAGTACACCTGCTTTCAGATGTTCTCTTCATGTTTTATGTCTAGAACGTGTTTAAAGAGAACACGAGGATCATTCAGGGTTTAAGCTTGAACAACCAGCAGGTTTTTTGTGGCGTCTGTGTATCTCAGACTTCCATCTTTTACTGGAGGATCTAGAACGTCACCCCAGCAACAATCAGGGACTACTGTATTATTATTTATTCTGCTTTGTTTTGGAGCATCTCTTTTCCTCCATTTATCATAAAATATCGGCAAAATTTGGATCAAATTCAGAAAAAAAATAATAATGTTCCCACAACATAAAGTTCTGTGCAAAAGTCCTGAATCCCTCATATCTTCATATTTCTTTCCAAAGACTTTCTCGTTTTCCAGTTCTCCAGATCTTCCTGAAGGACAGTGTTTCAGTGTCTCTTACGCTCAGTCCAGTCTCTGTACCTGAGCAGTTTCAGAAGCAGTGTGGGATCATCTCCACAGAGAACAGAAAACAAAAGTAGAGAGCTTTGGGACGTCCTTCAAGAACCTGGAGAAGTGTTCCTGAAGATGACTTAAAGAAAGGAGCTGGTCTAAGAGAGTTCAGGCTGTGCTGAAGAATAACGGTAGTCCTAATGTGTGTGTGTGTGTGAGCTCACCTGGGTATGGCACTCTGCCTTTGGTCACCAGTTCCGTGAGGAGGATGCCGAAAGACCAGACGTCTGATTTAATGGTGAATCTTCCGTAGAGCGCCGCCTCAGGGGCCGTCCACTTAATGGGGAACTTTGCTCCTGTGGGACAGAGACACTGGAGTGGTGAGAGCGATGGACGAGCCGGAGGGGGTGTGTCCAGGTGTATTAGCACAGGTGTATTGATCTGACCTTGTCTGGCTGTGTACTCGTTGTCCTCGATGAGTCTGGCCAGACCAAAGTCAGCGATCTTGCACACCAGATTATCTCCAACCAGGATGTTGGCCGAGCGCAAATCCCTGTGGATGTAGTTCATCCTCTCGATGTAGGCCATGCCTGCAGCCACCTGAACACACACACACACACACACACCATCAACAGAGTGTTCAAACTCAAAACGTGGGTGATGATTTAGAAAGGGTGGATAATGAGAAATACCTGAGCGGCCATGTCGACGAGGTTTGGCAGCTTCAGCGCTCGTCCTTCTACGTCTTTCAGGAACTCCAGTAAACTTCCTGTGGACACAATGCAGAAAACACACACACACACACACACACACACACACACACCTCAGAGCTGAATTCTGATCCCCACACCATAATGAACCTGCACGGCCGTGACCTCTCACCTTTGCCCATGTACTCCGTGACGATGTAGATGGGTTCCTCAGAGACAACGGCGTACAGCTGGACCAGTTTATCATGGCGGAGTTTCTTCATGATCTGAGCCTCGTCCAGGAAGGATTCGGGGGACATGGTCCCCGGTTTCAGTGTCTTCACTGCCACTTTAGTGGTGCCGTTCCACATGCCTGAGGTCAGCACAACAATACACACCATTAATAAACAAAAAATAAATAAACAATCAATTATATTATAAAGTAATCAATCATGAACTACAGCTGAACCTTTACACTGAATCAGGTTTACACTCACTCAGATCAGTCTCATTGTGAAATCTGAGACTGAGAGAGAGAGAGAGAGAGAGAGAGAGAGAGAGAGAGAGAGAGGGAGAGAGAGAGAGA
>JABMDN010019934.1:0-13709 GCA_017165825.1 Hepsetus odoe
ATATACACTATATACTATATAAACTGTCTCTATATACACTATATACTATATAAACTGTACTATATACACTATATACTATATACACTGCACTATGTACACTATAGACTATATAAACTGTCTCTATATCCACTATACACTATATAAACTGTACTATATACACTATACACTATATAAACCGTACTATATACACTATATACTATATACACTATATACTATATAAACTGTACTATATACACTATACACTATATAAACCGTACTATATACACTATATACTATATACACTACATACTATATAAACCCTACTGTATACACTATATACTATATAAACTGTCTCCATATACACTATACACTATATAGACCGTACAATATACACTATATACTATATAAACTGTCTCTATATACACTATATACTATATAAACTGTACTGTATACACTATATACCATAAACTGTCTCTATATACACTATATACTATATAAACTGTACTGTATATACTATATAAACTCTATCTGTATACACTATATAAATGTACTATATACACTATATACTATATAACCTGTCTCTATATCCACTATACAATATATAAACTGTACTATATACACTATATACTATATAAACTGTACTATATATGCTATATACTATATAAACTGTCTCTATATCCACTATACACTATATAAACTGTACTATATACACTATATAAACCGTACTATATACACTATATACTATATAAACTCTCTATATACACTATATACTATATAAACCGTACTGTATACACTATATACTATATAAACTGTCTACACTATATACTATATAAACTGTCTACACTATATACACTATATACTATATAACCTGTCTCTATATACACTATATAAGCTGTACTATATACACTATATACTATATAGACTGTCTCTATAAACACTATATACTATATAAACTACTATATACACTATATACTATATAGATTGTCTCTATATACGCTATATACTATGTAAACTGTACTATATACACTATACTATATAAACTGTACTATATATGCTATATACTATATAAACTGTCTCTATAGCCACTATACACTATATAAACTACTATATACACTATATACTATATAGACTGTCTCTATATACACTATATACTATAATGACTGTCGCTATATACACTATATACTATATAAACTGCCTCTATATACACTATATACTATATAGACTGTCTCTATATACACTATATACTATATAAACTACTATATATACTATATACTCTATAGACTGCCTCTATATACACTATATACTATATAAACTGTCTATATATACACTATATACTATATAGACTGTCTCTATATACACTATATAAACTGTTTCTATTTACACTATATACACTGTACTATATACACTATATGCTATATAGACTGTCTCTATATACGCTATATACTATATAAACTGTCTCTATATACACTATATACTATATAAACTGTACTATATACTCTATAAACTGTCTCTATATCCACCAGACACTATATAAACTGTACTATAAACACCATACACTATATAAACTGTACTATATACACTATATACTATATACACTGTACTATATACACTATATACTATATAAACTGTCTCTATCTACTATACACAATATACTATATAAACTGTCTCTATATACACTATATACTATATAAACTGTACTATATATCCACTATAGACTATATGAACTCTTTATATACGCTATGTATTATATAAACTGTACTATATACGCTATATGCTATATAGACTGTCTATATACACCATATACTATATAAACTGTCTCTAGATAAACTATGTACTATATAAACTGTCTCTATATACTATATAGAGTCTCTATATACACGATATACTATATTGACTGTACAATATACACTATAGACTATATAGACAGTCTATCTGCGCTATATACTATATAAACTACTATATACACTATATACTGTCTCTAGATACACTATATAAACTGTACTATATACTATATACTGTCTATATATGCTATATACGATATAAGATCTCTAGATACACTATATATATATATATATATATATATATATATATATATATACTGTACTATATACACTATAGACTATATGGACTGTACTATATACACTATAGACTATATGGACTGTTCTATATACACTATAGACTATGCCAAACTGTGTTTTGATTGTGGGTTCTAACGATGTCCCGGTCTCGTCACCGTCCCACCAGGGGGTAATGTGTGGTCCGAGAGGGGCAGCGGTGGTCTAGTGTTTAGGGATGAGGCTTAGAATGAGATTGGAAGGTTGCGGGTTCAAATTTTGGTGTCACTAATTGTTTAAGATTAGGACAAAGCCCTGAGCTGGAGGGGGGCTGGCGTTGCTAAGGAAACTGCCAAAGATCAGCAGGTCTCGATGAGTGGGGATGTTCAGGTTTTTCTGTTTTCTTTCTTTTGCTGAGGAGTAAAGTGCTGACAGATAGGACGAGGCTGAAAGGAACCCAGATTTGGAAATCTGCCTCTGAAGGCAGCGGTGACGACGACTCTCTTGTCCGTTTAGTCTGAAACGTGTTGGGACGGTAATGGAAAATAAAAATAATGGAGGATTCAACTCCAATGTGTTCAGACTGAGGGAAGCAGTCTGTTCTGAAAAGAACAGACAGAAAAGAGTATAAAAGAATAAAAGCCTCCCACACAGCTCTGATAACGTGACCCAGTCTAAACGTAAATATGTAAATCCTCGCCCCGTCTCTCTGAAAGTGCTGTTCTACACAGGCTGGGCTGCTGAATAAATAGAATTAAATTTAAACTTAATCTGGAAACAAATGGGGTTTGATCCAGTGGCTCGTCTTGCTGTCGATGGGACCCTATTTATGTGATTAAAATAAGACTAATGCTCCGGAACCCCTCAGCAGCTGCGCCGCTATTTTGGGGTTTTCCTGGCAGGACTGGAGAGAACTGATGGAGAACGAGGGCCAGAAAGTTGTGTCTCTGAAGTCCAGAAATAGAACTGAGACACCTGGGCTCTTCACACAATACTGCTGAGACTACACACACACACACACACACACACACACACACTTTTTATATTCATAATGATCTGCTGTCTAATCTTTTATGGCCTGTTTTAATGCATAAGTAATTGGACACTTTCCCTCGCTCATCTCATCTGACATCAAACTGTCTTTGTTTATCAGTTTAGCCCCGCCCACTCATCATACAGCAACCCACCCTTTTAGTCTACAGCAGTTTGGCCCCACCCAATCAGCTTCCATTGTCTTAGCCCCGCCTACTCCCATTCAGCCTACAGCCGTTCAGCTCTTTTGAGTTGTTCCTTCAGTCTGTATCAGTGTGTAGATTAAGCTGAGTTGTGTGTTATTGCTGCTAATTAGGTTTACCAGCTTGTCCTCCCTGACAACAGTAACTATGGAAGAACACATGGGCGGAGCCTATTACCTAGACTCTGAATTGATTTATTTTTTCTAAGCATATAAAGATATTTACATCAGAAACATGCAGTTGAAACCTTGTTTGGTATTCCACGAAGTTGTGTGTGTGTGTGTGAGAGAGAGCATCAATATGGATGAAGTGCGGAGTGAGACGTGGTGGAGACGGTGGGAAAATAAAAACAGTGTTGGGCTCGAGGAAAAAACTCTGGAAGAACAAATGAACAGCCTGAGCTTCCTGAATTGATCAAAACTCTTTCTCTCTCTCTCTCCCATCTCTCTGTGTCTTTTTACTTTACAGTACATTCCTGTATTTTTTACTTTACACTCTCAGTACACCCCTCCTTGAACCGCCACCTTATCATGGTGGAGGGCTTTGCATGTCCCAATGATCCTGGGAGCTATGTTGTCCGGGGCTTTATGCCCCTGGTAGGGGCACCCAAGGCAAACAGGTCCTGGGTGAGGGAAGAGACAAAGAGTGGTTCAGAGGACCTCTGATGATGTATAAAAACTTTGGAAGACGTTCTCCCTCGCCCGGACGTGGGTCACCGGGGCCTCCCTCTGGAGCCAGGCCTGGAGGTGGGGCCCGCTGGCGAGCGCCTGGTGGTCGGGCCTTCACCCATGGGGCCCGGCCGGGCTTAGCCCGAAGAGGCAACGTGGGTCCCCCTTCCCATGGGCTCACCACCTGTGGGAGGGGCCAAAGAGGTCGGGTGCGTTGTGAGCTGGGTGGTGGCCGAAAACGGGGGCCTTGGCGGTCCGATCCTCGGCTGCAGAAGCTGGCTCTAGGGACGTGGAACGTCACCTCTCTGGTGGGGAAGGAGCCTGAGCTAGTGCGCGAGGTTGAGAAGTTCCAGCTAGATATAGTTGGACTCACCTCGACGCACAGCTTGGACTCTGGAACCAGTCTCCTTGAGAGGGGCTGGACTCTTTTCCACTCTGGAGTTGCCACCGGTGAGAGGCGCCGAGCAGGTGTGGGCATACTTATTGCCCCACGGCTTGGCGCTAGTACATTGGGGTTTACCCTGGTAGATGAGAGGGTGGCGGCCCTCCGCCTTCGGGTTGGGGGATGGTCCTTAGTGTTGTCTGCGCTTATGCGCCAAACAGCATTCTGGACTACCCACCCTTTCTGGGGTCTCTGGAAGGGGCGCTAGAGAGCGTCCCTCCTGGTGACTCCTTCGTTCTGCTGGGGGACTTCAATGCTCACGTGGGTAATGACAGTGACACTTGGAAGGGCGTAATTGGGAGGAATGGCCCCTCCGATCTGAACCAGAGCGGTGTTTTGTTATTGGACTTTTGTGCTCGTCATGGATTGTCCATAACGAACACCATGTTCAGGCATAAGGATGTCCACATGTGCACCTGGCACCAGGACACCCTAGGCCGCAGTTCAATGATCGACTTTGTGGTCGTGTCATCGGACTTGCGGCCCCATGTCTTGGACACTCGGGTAAAGAGAGGGGCGGAGCTGTCAACCGACCATCACCTGGTGGTGAGTTGGCTTCGTTGGTGGGGGAGGATGCCGGTCAGACCTGGTAGGCCCCTGTCAGGACAAGCTTCAACTCCCACCTCCGTCAAAGCTTTAACCACATCCTGGGGGAGGTGGGGGACATTGAGTCTGAATGGACCTTGTTCCGCGCCTCCATTGTCAAGGCGGCCGACCGGAGCTGTGGCCGGGAGGTGGTCGGTGCCTGTCGCGGTGGCAACCCTAGAACCCGTTGGTGGACATCAGCGGTGAGGGATGCCATCAAGCTGAAGAAGGAGTCCTACCGGGCCTTTTTGGCCAGTGGGGCTCCGGAGGCAGCTGATAGGAACCGACAGGCCAAGCGGAATGCGGCTCTGGTGGTTGCTGAGGCAAAAACTCGGGCATGGGAGGAGTTTGGAGAGGCCATGGAGAAGGACTTCCAGACGGCTTCGAGGAAATTCTGGTCCACCATCCGGCGTCTCAGGAGGGGAAAGCAGTGCACGGTCAACACAGTGTATAGTGGGGATGGTACGCTGCTGACCTCGACTCGGGACGTTGTGGGTCGGTGGAGGGAGTACTTCGAAGACCTCCTTAATTCCACCAACATGCCTTCCGAGGAGGAAGCAGAGCCTGGGGACATTGAGGTGGACTCTTCCATCTCTGGGGTCGAGGTTGCCAAGGTAGTCAAAAAGCTCCTTGGTGGCAGGGCTCCGGGAGTGGATGAGATCCGCCCAGAGTTCCTCAAGGCTCTGGATGTTGTAGGACTGTCATGGCTGACACGCCTCTGCAACATCGCATGGACATCGGGGACGGTGCCTCTGGATTGGCAAACCGGGGTGGTGGTCCCCCTCTTTAAGAAAGGGGACCGGAGGGTGTGTTCCAATTATCGAGGGATCACACTTCTCAGCCTCCCGGGGAAAGTCTATTCAGGGGTCCTGGAAAGGAGGGTCCGTCGGATAGTCGAACCTCAGATCCAGGAGGAGCAATGTGGTTTTCGTCCAGGTCGCGGAACAGTGGACCAGCTCTACACCCTTAGCAGGGTCCTGGAGGGTGCATGGGAGTTTGCCCAACCAGTTTACATGTGCTTTGTGGACTTGGAGAAGGCATTCGACCGTGTCCCTCGGGGGCTCCTGTGGGGGGTACTCCGGGAGTATGGGGTATCTGATTCCCTGTTAAGGGCTGTCCGGTCCCTGTACAACCGGTGTCGGAGCTTGGTCCGCATTGCCGGCAGTAAGTCGGACCTGTTCCCGGTGAGGGTTGGACTCCGCCAGGGCTGCCCTTTGTCACCGATCCTGTTCATAACTTTTATGGACAGGATTTCTAGGCACAGCCAGGGCGTTGAGGGAGTCCGGTTTGGTGGGCTCAGGACTGGGTCTCTGCTTTTTGCAGATGACGTTGTCCTGTTGGCCTCATCATGCCGTGACCTTCAGCACTCTCTGGATCGGTTCGCAGCCGAGTGTGAAGCGGCTGGGATGAGAATCAGCACCTCTAAATCTGAGGCCATGGTCCTCAGTCGGAAAAGGGTGGAATGCCCTCTCAGGATTGGGAGTGAGACCTTGCCCCAAGTGGAGGAGTTTAAGTATCTTGGGATCTTGTTCACGAGTGAGGGTAAGATGGAGCGGGAGATCGACAGGCGGATCGGGGCAGCTTCTGCAGTGATGCGGGCTCTGCATCGGTCCGTCATGGTGAAGAAGGAGCTGAGCCAGAAGGCAAAGCTCTCAATTTACCAGTCGATCTACGTTCCCACCCTCACCTATGGTCACGAGCTGTGGGTAGTGACCGAAAGAACGAGATTGCGAATACAAGCGGCCAAAATGAGTTTCCTCCGCAGGGTGTCTGGACTCTCCCTTAGAGATAGGGTGAGAAGCTCAGCCATCCGGGAGGGGCTCAAAGTAGAGCCGCTGCTCCTCCGCATCGAGAGGAGTCAGATGAGGTGGCTCGGGCATCTGATTAGGATGCCCCCTGGACGCCTCCCTGGTGAGGTGTTCCGGGCACGTCCCACCGGAAAGAGACCCCGGGGAAGACCCAGGACACGCTGGAGAGACTATGTCTCTCGGCTGGCCTGGGAATGCCTTGGGATCCGCCCGGAGGAGCTGGAAGAAGTGGCCGGAGAGAGGGAAGTCTGGGCATCCCTGCTGGAGCTGCTGCCCCCGCGACCCGACCTCGGATAAGCGGAAGAAAATGGATGAATGGATGGACTCTCTGTACATTCCTGTACTTTTTACTTTACACTCTCAGTACATATGGCGGCGCAGTGGGTACTGCTGTTGCCTCAAGAGCAGGTCTTGTGTTCGATTCCCGGGCGGGACGGTCCGGGTCGCTCCTGTATGGAGTGTTCTCCTCGTGCCTGTGTGGGTTTCCTCCAGGTACCCGGTTTCCTCCCACCATCCAAAGACCTGCACTTCAGGTGGCTTGAAGGTGTTAAATTGCTCGTAGGTGTGAGTGTGTGTCTGTGTGTCTGCCCTATGATGGGCTGGTGACCTGTCCAAGGTGTTTCCCTGCCTTTCACCTTGTGAGCGCTGGGATGGGCTCCAGCACCCCATGCAACCCTAATTAAGACAAGCAGCTTAGAAAATGACGGCGGGAGTTTGTTTTAGGGGACAGCGGTGGCCTAGTGCTTATGGAGTTGGCACCCAGATCGGAAGATCATGGGTTCAAATCCTTTGCCAGTAAGTGTGCTCTGGGGTACCTTTTGAGCAGGGTACCGTCCCCATCACTGCTCTTCAGGCACTTTAAATAGCTGCCCCCGCTACACAGTGTGTGTGGGTAAAATTGAGGCTGCATTTCGTTGTCTCACCGTGTGCTGTGCTGTTTCACAATGACAGTTAGTCACTTTGACTACTTTTTCACTTTGAGTAAGAAAGTAGTTGAATCAGGTTCTCCTACTTTTACCAGGTTCTTCCGTCAGGTGAAAGATTGGAGGCACTTTTCCAAACTATGTTTGAAGCAAAACTTGCAACAAATAAAACCTGCATTTGGGATGGAGAAATAAAGCAGATTTAGGTTCCACCAGCTCCTCACTCTTCTCTTCTCTCCTGCAGTTATTTTGAGCTGGAGAGCAGTGGCCTTCGGGAGGAAATCCGGTACCGTTACCGCCACAACGGAAAACCGCGGTCCGAGACGTTTCCTTACAGACTGGCCGATGGGCAGTGGCACAAAATCGCCCTGACCATCAGCGCCTCCCACCTGCTGCTTCACGTCGACTGTAACAGGTATTTAATTCACATTTTTAACAAAAAGGCATTTAAACAACTAGTGTGTGCAGTGTTTACAGTAATGACTGTAGTGTGTGTGCAGTGTTTACAGTAATGACTGTAGTGAGTGTGCAGTGTTTACAGTGATGACTGTAGTGAGAGTGTAGTGTCTACAGTAATGACTGTAGTGAGAGTGTAGTGTCTACAGTAATGACTGTAGTGAGTGTGTGTAGTGTTTACAGTAATGACTGTAGTGTGTGCAGTGTTTACAGTAATGACTAGTGAGTGTGTGTAGTGTCTACAGTAATGACTGTAGTGAGTGTGTGTAGTGTTTACAGTAATGACTGTAGTCAGTGTGCAGTGTTTACAGTAATGACTGTAGTGAGTGTGCAGTGTTTACAGTAATGACTGTAGTGTGTGTAAAGTCTGCAGTAATGACTGTAGTGAGAGTGTGCAGTGTTTACAGTGATGACTGTAGTGAGTGTGTGTAGTATCTACAGTAATGACTAGTGTGTGCAGTGTTTACAGTAGTGACTGTAGTGTGTGTGCAGTGTTTACAGTGATGACTGGAGTGTGTGCAGTATTTCCAGTGATGACTGTAGTGAGTGTGTTCAGTGTTTACAGTAATGACTGTAGTGGGTGTGCAGCGTTTACAGTGATGACTGTAGTGAGTGTGTGCAGCGTTTACAGTAATGACTGTAGTGAGAGTGTGTAGTGTTTACAGTAATGACTGTAGTGAGAGTGTGCAGTGTCTACAGTAATGACTGTAGTGAGTGTGCAGTGTTTACAGTAATGACTGTAGAGTGTGTGCAGTGTAGTGTTTACAGTAATGACTGTAGTGAGTGTGCAGTGTTTACAGTGATGACTGTAGTGAGTGTGCAGTGTTTACAGTAATGACTGTAGTGAGTGTGTGCAGTGTACAGTAATGACTGTGCAGTGTTTACAGTAATGACTGTAGTGAGTGTGCAGTGTTTACAGTAATGACTGTAGTGAGTGTGTGCAGTGTAGTGTTTACTGTGATGTCTACAGTGTCTACAGTAATAACTGTAGTGGGTGTGCAGTGTTTACAGTAATGACTGTAGTGAGTGTGCAGTGTTTACAGTAATGACTGTAGTGGGTGTGCAGCATTTACAGTATTGACTGTAGTGGTGTGTAGTGTCTGCAGTGTGGCTGTAGTGAGGTGTAGTCACAGTGACTGTAGTGGGTGTGCAGTGTTTACAGTGATGGCTGTAGTGAGTGTCTTAGTGTCTGCAGTAATGACTGTAGTGAGTGTGCAGTGTCTACAGTAATGACTGTAGTGAGTGTGCAGTGTTTACAGTAATGACTGTAGAGTGTGTGCAGTGTAGTGTTTACAGTAATGACTTTAGTGAGTGTTCAGTGTTTACAGTGATGACTGTAGTGAGTGTGTGCAGTGTAGTGTTTACAGTGATGTCTACAGTGTCTACAGTAATAACTGTAGTTAGTGTGCAGTGTTTACAGTAATGACTGTACTCAGTGTGCAGTGTTTATAGTAATGACTGTAGTTTGTGTGCAGTGTGCAGTGTCTACAGTAATGACTGTAGAGTGTTTGCAGTGTAGTGTTTACAGTAATGACTGTACTCAGTGTGCAGTGTTTACAGTAATGACTGTACTCAGTGTGCAGTGTTTAGTCATGACTGTATTGAGTGTGCGGTGTTTACAGTAATGACTGTAGTGAGTGTGCAGTGTTTACAGTGATGACTGTAGTGTGTGTGTGCAGTGTTTACAGTAATGACTGTAGTGTGTGTAGTGTTTACAGTAATGATTGTAGTGAGTGTGCAGTGTTTACAGTAATGACTAGTGTGTGCAGTGTCTACAGTAATGACTAGTGTGTGCAGTGTCTACAGTAATGACTGTAGTGAGTGTGCAGTGTTTACAGTAATGACTTTAGTGTGTGCAGTGTTTACAGTAATGATTGTAGTGAGTGTGCAGTGTTTACAGTAATGACTAGTGTGTGCAGTGTTTACAGTAATGACTGTGGTAGGTGTGCAGTGTTTACAGTAATGACTAGTGAGTGTGTGTAGTGTCTACAGTAATGACTGTAGTGTGTGCAGTGTTTACAGTAATGACTAGTGAGTGTGTGTAGTGTCTACAGTAATGACTGTAGTGGGTGTGCAGCGTTTACAGTAATGACTGTTGTGTGTGTGCAGTGTTTAGTGACCCAGGTAGGTGTGCAGTGTTTGTGTGACTGTAGTGAGGTGTGTAGTGTCTACAGTAATGACTGTAGTGAGTGTGTAGCGTCTGCAGTAATGATTGTAGTGAGTGTGCAGCGTTTACAGTAATGACTGTTGTGCGTGTGCAGTGTTTACAGTAATGATTGTAGTGAGTGTGCAGTGTTTACAGTAATGATTGTAGTGAGTGTGCAGTGTTTACAGTAATGACTGTAGTCAGTGTGTAGTGTCTGCAGTAATGACTGTAGTGGGTGTGCAGCGTTTACAGTAATGACTGTAGTGTGTGTGCAGTGTTTAGTGATGACTAGTGAGTGTGCAGTGTTTACAGTAATGACTGTAGTGAGAGTGTGTAGTGTCTACAGTAGTGACTGTAGTGAGTGTGCAATGTTTACAGTAATGACTGTTGTGTGCAGTGTTTACAGTAATGACTGTAGTGGGTGTGCAGCGTTTACAGTAATGACTGTAGTGAGTGTGTAGTGTCTTCAGTAATGACTATAGTGGGTGTGCAGTGTAGTGTTTACAGTAATGACTGTAGTGGTGTGTGTAGTGTTTACAGTAATGACTGTAGTGTGTGCAGTGTTTACAGTGATGACTGTAGTGTGTGCAGTGTTTAGAGTGATGACTGTAGTGTGTGTAGTGTCTACAGTAATGACTGTAGTGAGTGTGCAGTGTTTTCAGTAATGACTGTAGTGTGTGCAGTGTTTACAGTAATGACTGTAGTGTGTGTAGTGTTTGATAATGACTAGTGAGTGTGTATGGTGTGCAGTAATGGCTGTAGTGAGTGTGCAGTGATTACAGTATTATTCTTGGTAGTGTGTGTGTGGTGTTTGGTAATGACTGTAGTAAGTGCAGTGTTTACAGTGATGACTGTAGTGAGTGTGTGCAGTGTCTACAGTAATGACTGTCGAGTGTGTGCAGTATAGTGTTTACAGTAATGCCTGTAGTTTGTGTGCAGTTTTTACAGTAATGACTGTAGTGTGTGTGTGCAGTGTTTGCAGTAATGACTGTAGTCAGTGTGCAGTGTTTGCAATGACTGTAGTGAGTGTGCGGTATTTGCAATGTGGCTGTAGTGAGTGTGCAGTGCACAGTAATGACTGCTTTAGTGTGCCCAAAGTCTGCAGTAATGGCTGTAGTGGGTGTGCAGTGTTTGTGTGGCACATAGTGTGTGTAAGTCTGCAGTAATGGCTGTAGTGTGGCACAGTGTTTACAGTAATGGCTGTGGTAGTGTGTGTAGTGTCTGCAGTAATGACTGCTTGAGTAGATTATTCAGTGTTTACAGTAATGACTGTAGTGAGTGTGCAGTGTTTATAGTGATGACTGTAGTGAGTGTGTGCAGTGTCTACAGTAATGATTGTCGAGTGTGTGCAGTATAGTGTTTACAGTAATGCCTGTAGTTTGTGTGCAGTTTTACCAGTAATGGCTGTTGTGTGTTGCAGTGACTGTAGTGTTACAGTAGTGTTACAGTGACTGTAGTGTGCAGTGTTACAGTGACTGTAGTGTGTGTAAAGTCTGCAGTAATAACTGTAGTGGGTGTGCAGTGTTTACAGTAGTGACTGTAGTGTGTGTAAAGTCTGCAGTAATGACTGTAGTGTGTGCAGTGTTTACAGTAATGATTGTAGTGAGTGTGTGTAGTGTCTGCAGTAATGACTGTAGTGGGTGTGCAGTGTGTACAGTAATGACTGTAGTGAGTGTGCAGTGTTTACAGTAATGCCTGTGGTTGTGTGCAGTTTTTACAGTAATGACTGTGAGAAATTGTGTGTGCAGTGTTTGTGTGGCTCGCAGTCAGTGTGCAGTGTTTACAGTAATGACTGTAGTGAGTGTGCAGTGTTTACAGTAATGACTGTAGTGTGTGTAAAGTCTGCAGTAATAACTGTAGTGGGTGTGCAGTGTTTACAGTAGTGACTGTAGTGTGTGCCAAAGTCTGCAGTAGCCGGCTGTAGTGTGCGTAATTTACAGTAATGACTGTAGTGAGTGTGTGTAGTGTCTGCAGTAATAGGCTGCTGTATTGGGTGTGCAGTGTTTACAGTAATGACTGTAGTGAGTGTGCAGTGTTTACAGTAGTGACTGTAGTGGGTGTGCAGCGTTTACAGTGATGATGGTAGTGAGTGTGTGCAGCGTTTACAGTAATGACTGTAGTGAGTGTGTAGTGTCTGCAGTGTGGCTGTAGTGAGTGATGCCCCCAGTGTCTGCAGTAATGACTGTAGTGAGTTGTGCAGTATTTACAGTAATGACTAGTGAGGTGTGCAGTGTTTACAGTAATGACTGTAGTGAGTGTGCAGTGTTTACAGTAATGACTGTAGTAGTGTGTGCAGTGTAGTGTTTGGTGATGTCTGCAGTGTCTACAGTAATACTTTGTAGTGGTGTGTGATCTTTACAGTAATGGCTGTAGTGAGTGTACAGTGTTTACAATAATGACTGTGCAGTGTTACAGTAATGACTGTAGTGAGTGTGCAGTGTTTACAGTAATGACTGTAGTGGGTGTGCAGCATTTACAGTAATGACTGTAGTGAGTGTGTAGTGTCTGCAGTAATGACTGTAGTGGGTGTGCAGCGTTTACAGTAATGACTGTAGTGAGAGTGTGTAGTGTCTACAGTAATGACTAGTGAGTGTGCAGTGTCTACAGTAATGACTAGTGAGTGTGCAGTGTTTACAGTAATGACTGTAGTGAGTGTGTGCAGTGTTTACAGTAATGACTGTAGTGAGTGTGTGCAGTGTAGTGTTTACAGTGATGTCTACAGTGTCTACAGTAATAACTGTAGTTAGTGTGCAGTGTTTACAGTAATGACTGTACTCAGTGTGCAGTGTTTATAGTAATGACTGTAGTGTGTGTGTGGTGTGCAGTGTCTACAGTAATGACTGTAGAGTGTGTGCAGTGTAGTGTTTACAGTAATGACTGTACTCAGTGTGCAGTGTTTCGTCATGACTGTATTGAGTGTGCGGTGTTTACAGTAATGACTGTAGTGAGAGTGTGCAGTGTTTTCAGTCATGACTGTAGTGAGTGTGTGTAGTGTCTACAGTAATGACTGTAGTGAGTGTGCAGTGTTTACAGTAATGACTGTAGTGAGTGTGTAGTGTCTACAGTAATAACTGTAGTGAGTGTGCAGTGTTTACAGTAATGACTGTAGTGAGTGTGTGTAGTGTCTACAGTAATGACTGTAGAGTGTGTTCAGTGCAGTGTTTACAGTAATGACTGTAGTGAGTGTGTGTAGTGTCTACAGTAATAACTGTAGTGAGTGTGCAGTGTTTACAGTAATGACTGTAGTGAGTGTTCAGTGCAGTGTCTACAGTAATGACTGTAGTGAGTGTTCAGTGCAGTGTCTACAGTCATGACTGTAGTGAGTGTGCAGTGTTTACAGTAATGACTAGTGTGTGCAGTGTTTACAGTAATGACTGTAGTGAGTGTGCAGTGTTTACAGTAATGACTGTAGT